>CANYBF010116465.1:0-11268 GCA_948192965.1 Dalechampia spathulata
GGCACATAAGTATCCATCACGTAAAGACCCCCGGACTCGTACCCTCTACCAATAATCTGCTTCGTCGTAAGATCCTGAAATAGACAATGATCAGGAAAGAATGAGACACTACATTTTAAGGTACGAGTGATTTGACTAACATAAATTAAGTTAAAAGCAAATTCAGGAAGACACAATACTGATGAGACTGACAGAGTTGGTGTAATATGAGCTGTACCAGTACCGGCAACATGTGTTTTTGACCCATTGGCTAAAGTAACAGGAGGACAATCATTATTTTGAAATCCAGATAAGACACTTGAGTTACCTGTCATGTGATCTGTTACACTAGAATCGATGATCCATTTTGAAGAAGAAGAAACAAGACATGTATTAGGAGTACCTAGACTCGGCTATAGTTGAAACAGACGGAGTGGATTTAAAAGATGCTTGATACTGGGAGAAGTGGGCATATTCATCTGGTGATAGCAGGATTGGCTTAGCTGTACTGGAATCTGAAACACTAACATTGGCTGCTTGATTTCGAGGAATACGTTGAGGCCGTTGAAGTTTTCTACAGAACCGTTTAGTATGACCAAGTTCATGATAATAATAGCATATCATACTAGATTTCGGAGTTCGAGGGCTATTCTGATAAATTCCACTACCATTCAATCGACCGCGAGTATTCAATTTGTTACCTCCATGATTTAGCAAGGCACTATTTTGATGAGGCAGACCAGAAGATGGAGTCTCGATCCGAAGAACTTTGGTATAAACTTCTTTCAATGAAGGTAAGTCTGAACTGGAAAGAATTTGATTTCGAGCAACATCAAACTCAGGAGGAAGAGCAGCCAAGAAGCCCATAACCGCCATATGCTCTCTTTGATGTTGTTGTTCCTTGATATCTGTGCTAAATGGGAGAAGACTATTGAGTTCTTCATAAAGACGTTTGTAATCCATGAAGAACTGTGTGAGAGATCGATCACCTTTCTCAGATCCATATATTGACTTACAAACATCATAAACCCGAGAGATATTCCTTTTACCCGAAAAGGTAAATTCTAAATAATCCATCAATTCCTTAACAAATTCACAATGATTGACTAATCCCAATACCTCTTTATCGATTGAATTGTGGATTTGAACAAATAACTTTACATCTTCACGTAACCATAACTTTTGAAACTCATCAGTAGGAGGATCACATGTCAGGTGATCGTCTTTCTCAATACTCCGTAAGTGAATCCGATTTGTTTTGCTCCAATCAAGATAATTCGTACCATTCAATTTATCATCAGTAATCTTGGAGGTAGCTGGAATCAAGGTAGTAAGTGTTTTAGCTTCACTTGTTGAATCTGCCATAATACTGTTTGACCTCGCCAGAAACTCGCCGGAACCCTAGATCAGAAAATATGATCACCGGAGAAGACATGAAACAGTACCGAAAATAGAGTTGGAATAAAGAACAGATGTCAGAAACATAAATCGGCGTGTCACCGGACCACCACGCGCCAGTACCTGAGAAGGAGGCAGAAAATTTCTCGGTGCGTGAAAGCCACGCGCTGCTCGTTTGGTCGCCGGACTCTGGGCGAACGTCGGTCAACAGTTGGTGCAGCTTTTCCGGTAGGCGGTAATAAAAAATGGGTCGTCGTGTGAGATGGGAGCAGGAACTTCTGCCGGCGCGTGAGTCACACGCGCTGCCTTGCTGACCACCGGATCTGAGAAAAAACACCGGTCTTGGATTGTCAAATCCCTGATGCTGAACGGTGATACTCCAAAAACAAAGACAGCTGTACTGAGGCACCTTAAAGAAAGAAAACAGAAAAATCAGCTGCACCTTCGGCAACTCCCAAACTGAACCAGAAAAAATCAGAAGCCTATTTTGAAGGCTCTGATACCATGTGAAGAAATCTGTCTCATATTTCTTATTTCATCAATCAAATATACATCTATTTATACTAACCAAAAAGTAAATCATACTAATAAAAAATAATCAGCACTACCTAAACTAAGATACATGTTTTAAGGAATCCAGGTTTTAAGGAAAGGATATTCTGCATGTTTTAAGGTTCTTCACATAGACCATCACCTTCTTGAAATCATTAAACATGTTTAAATTATTTATTATGAAAATGAGATGATCCACATAATCCCAAATAAATAGCAAGTCGTCATCTTTCTTTTTTTGACATGAAGTGCACATTCATGATTGCACCAAATGAAATCATTCTCTTACCAAGCTCTTAGTGCTTGCTTAAGCTTATATAGTGTCTTTTGAGTTTTAACACTTTGTCATCTTTACCTTCAACAAGATACCCTTAAGGTTGGTGAACATACACCTATCAGTTAAGATAATCATTGAAAAATGTTTATTTGATATCTAATTAGTGAATTTTCTAGTGCATTGAGCAATAAGTGAAATTAACGTTATGATAGTTTCCATGCAGGCAATAGGGGCAAACACCTCTTCATAGTCTATGCCTTCTTTTTTGTACGCTTTGTATCTTTCCACTTCACCTTTTGCATCCTTTTGGTTTAGATATCCATTTCACTTTGATTAGTTTATGACCACATGGAAGAGAGACAAGTTCTTAAGTGTCATTTTTATTGATTAAATGCACCTCCTCATTCATGGCCTCGATCCACTTCTAATTCTTGCTAGTTTCTTCAAATACTAATGGTTCGACATTTGCAAGAAAACATAGTAGATACTTGTAAGGCTTTGAAACCTCCTTGGTTTATCACTTAATCTTGATGAAGGTGAATTTGTTGATGATGATGCTTGAGATGTTGTATTGGGTGAAGTTGGTGGTGTAGCTTCAACAGCTAAGACAACTGGCTCTCCATATGCAAAATATGGTAGAAAATCATACAAGCTTACATTAAAATCTAATCCAATGCTTTTAATTTATCAAATTCAACATCTTTTCTAGTTACAATCTTCCCCTTGAACCATGATTTGCGAGCAAAAGCGAGACAATGAGAACGAGACCTTCCGAGGAAGAGAGAGACAATTATGATAACGTATACATAGGTAAGAGAGGAGAGAAATTGATCAAGGGATTTAGTTAATTAGAAACAGAATGAGAAAGAAACAAGGGGCAGACTGTACCATATCATTTGGCTATAAAACTACACTTGGAATAAATTTGATCGGTTCGACCATCAAATCTAAGTTGGAAAGGATTCTACGGAATATCCTGTTCATATCTCCACCAGTGCCTCGTTGAATCAGATGTTTTATCTTGTGTAGTTGTATTTTTCTAATCACATCCAGCAAATATGTTATGTTCAATCTATATATATTTTTATTCTTTGGCTCTTTTCAATTTTTATTTTTGTTATTTAGACCGCTTTGAACCTCGTAACAAGTCATCGATTCCTATCTTACAATTAGCAAATATCCGGTACAGATGCTCAAGGGCCAGAGAAGGGCTTGTGTATTGATAGATACCAATAAACAACCAAATCATCATCTGGAAATTGCACTACACTAGTTCGTACCAAGCGGCAGCAAAGGATCTAAAGATGTCTACCAACCACACCGTGTTGATAGCTTCTAAGTGTGCAACTAACGAGGCATCGCTAAAACTTCCAAAATTGGGGTCCGGAAAACTTTAAAATCCTCAAAGGGTTACAAGCTCAATCTCTAAGCAAAAGAACCACCAGCTCTACATTCCAAAGATTGAAGCTTCAATCCACTAGTCTGCAGACAAAGGGAGAACAAGAACAGGTCTACCACCTATTATTCGGTGGCTTCACCTTGTAAATGCGGACAATCCAATTTGACGTAGTGAATGCCTCTTCCAAGTATTCAAGTTTGATATCCTTATTCCCAATTTCCACCCCTCTTGCACGATCATACCTACCACCACAAACAGCAATTACATCATTTTAGAAATGCAAACTGCGGAAAAAACTTGGAAAATGGAATCATACAATTCTAACACCGAACCAGGGTTGAAAGTTCCTCCGCTAAAACTAAAATAACCAACCAAACTCACTGATTCAGTTTAATTGGGTTACTGATAAGGTTATATAACAAAACCCAAAGCTGGATTTTTATCAAACCTTTTTCTCAGTTTGACATAATCAACCCAAGTTTTATATCTTAAACAAAACAGAATTAAGTACTGAATTCTCACTGCAATATGCAATTCAACCTGAGAAATGAACCACTTAAAACTATAGATGTACTTGTAACATCTTCATCTTCTACAGTTGGAATTGCAGCCAAGAAACAGGTGTATGTAATTCCAATTCTTATGAGTAGCTTATACCCTATAGGATTACGTTGCCAATTCCCAAACAATTCAGACCTGATTTACCACACTAAGAATCTCTTCACAATTGCATTAAACGAGGCTAAAGTAAAAAAAGTCCAAATTTTGACAGCGCAGTTTGTTACACTCTCATTGATATTGTTTATGTCCACAACTGTGTTTCAGGGCAGTCTTTTTTCAATTGCTTCAATCCATATCGAACAGCAATCCCTACCATCCATTTCATGATTTTCTTCCTAGAAAAATTTCTCCCTTCTCAATGACCTTCAAACCAATAGCCGACCCACCTTACTTGGAATTGGAGCTTAAGTTGAGTTGGGAGTGAATTTTGCAGTACTGCAACTTAATGAAATTATAAATTTCTCTGTTCAATTGGAAACATATTCATTATAAACCTCCGACCAAACTTAGAGAAAGTTCACTATAGTAGTATTCTCAATTTTAGTATCATCTCCTGGAAGAAATATTATCAGATTCTTCAGCACAAGTGAAATAAAGAATGTGCAAGTGTACATGCAGCATGAAACTTTTGAAGAGCTAACAACTTAAGAATCAAAGATCAAGAACACTGAAATTACCCCGGAGGCCTGCCATACTCCGTCATCAGCTCTCCAAAGCGATAGTAGCATAGCTTGTACCTATCCACCAGAATTTATGAATAAGAAAATACAAACGTTTAACAGAACAATGCACCACATGTGCAAAAGACATCAACGATGCATGTTCATAGCATGTGCAAAATGAAACAAGTTTAGGTACAAAGGCATTTTGTTACTGACAATCCAAAAATTTAATTTAGTGATGATGAACCCTCTTGATTTTAAACAAAAAAAATATTTTTATCAAATAGAATGAATATTTCATGGGTAGCTTCGAAAACCTGACAGAAGAGGGAAGATATAAAAGATCCAATCATGTTGACATTAAATATTCATGCATAGCATGTAATTACTTGGGCAAAGTTCAAAACAATTACTTCTCTCTATAACCTTGTAAGAGTCATCAAAGACAATTATGAGGGTAACTCAAAATTCATGATCCAAAGTTGGTATTTGGAGGCTAAGAATCAACTAATACCTTGTCTATTACTAGCCACATATGAAATATAAAACGAGACAATATGATGCAAATAAGCTACAAAACTTGCAATAATTATTCAACCAAGAATTGCCCACATATTTTTGACTATCCAGTGATGAAAGTTATAATGACACAGCATGCATGCTGATATTTGCAAAAATGAAGAAACAATTCCAGACTAATAGTCATATTAAGGAAAGATGAAGAATGACCAACAGGAACTTACATTAGGCAATTCAACATCTTCGGAGCTGCACCTTTGTCAACACGATATTCACCGTTGACAAGGTAATCAGGCTCCTTTATTACTGGGAAGACTCCACCTCCAATTCTTACCATCCATAAGAACCTAGTGAAAATGAAGCATACATGTGTAGAATGAGCAGATAAACAAAAACAAAAAATGTAAAAAGAGTGCAAATGATGGCATACTAGCTAGATATATTAGAAGTCTTTAAACATGATTATCATCACCCTTACTTGTTGATATCATCGGAAGAATAACCAGTAACACCACCAAAGACAACTAATACATAATCCACATCAAGTGATCTCATTATCTCATATGCTTCATCCTCATAGGATGACATAGCACGTCCAACAGTAGCAATGTGGGTATTATTCCAAGTATTATTGTCAACAATAACAGTTCTGTTTCCCATGGCAGTAATCTGGTACCCATAATCCCACCAAGACATCACCTTAGCATCTGGAGGTGTATTTTGGCGAAGCCAATAATATGCTTCACGGTAATCATCAAAGATAACCCTGTTTCCATGGGCACCTCTTGCAGCCAAAACAATCGAGGGAGATGAGTATGCTTCTGAAGTTACCCATGTACAATGCGTAGCATACTTGCTGAGCAAGTAAACTGCACCAAGAAGCAACGCAATAGCACCATTTCTTTGGAAAGGCTGAGATTGATCAAGCAAAGCCTGCTTGTGCATCAACCATGATCAAGATACCCATTTAGATTCACCAGCATAAAGTAAAATAAATCTTTTTCAGATGCAAAAGGTTAGTAGGAAAGTGATAACAGTTTCTCCTAAATGCATTGTCTAGTATCGTTCTGGAAAGGAATTCACATTTTTACAAACCTAAACACATCTCTAGCGCTAGAAACTATGAATCTAGGCTGCAGTAGATGAAAGTTCAAATTGTTAAGCTCTCTAATGAAAACCAACACAGAGGCATGCTCAAATAGTTATGTTTAGCTTTTTCAGGAAGGCAGAGATGGTAGTGGTAAAACATGTATACTTTTTCTTAAGATGATGTCTCAATCATAAAAATTTGTTGGTGCTAGATTCTCAATTTCCCGTACAATGCATACCAAATGTAGATTGTAAATTTTCACTCATGGCTTTCAAAACTCAAAGGGATAGATCATTACCACACCAGTACAAGTCTTTTAACTATGAAGTTACTGCCATATAAACCTAAAGAAAATTGCAATCATCAAACATGCATCCACAGAATCTCACTTTCTCCAAACAGTGTAAGAAACGAATAGCATCAGACAGTCCTATAATTTTCTAACCATTTTCTTGACAACAACACCCTGAAATGGGAAAACCAAGTCCATTAATAATATACAATAAAGAAAGCACTCACGTAAGGAAGTTCAAAGTAATAAAGCACAAAGAGAGTCGGATATCAAAATTTTTTTAAAAAAAAAATTTATATACATCTAACCTTTGAAGAACCCTTTGCACCACTAGATCCTTTGGTAGAACCAGTCTGGGTAACCTTATTCTTTGTCCTTAGCAACAATGTCAAATTTTTCACGGTGGCAGAAACAGCAACAGCACTAATAAGGCACATAGCAGGTGCAGCAACAAGAATCAACCGAACCATAACTCCAGCAAAATACATGCTTGTGAGCCCATACAGTAGTATAAATATTGTAGCATCTGATAGCCGCTTGAAACAAAAATAAAGACCAGCAGGGAAAAGGAAAAGCAGGATATGGAAATCAAACATGAAAGATGACCAAGCTGTTGGTTGATGCTCAGACACAGATGCAATAATTGGGATGTGATCTTTAGCATAAGTAGGGTCCAGAAGAGAATAAAAACGGCCTGTCCATGGAGAAATGTAGCCAGATGCTGTGCCAACTCCTAGAGCAATAGCACCAACACCAACTGTGCAGGTCACAGTGATTCTTAAAAAGGCTTGAAATAATTTTGCATCATTTAGCATGTACTTCACCCAATCCAAGAAATAAAATACCTGTACAAACAAGCCAATTATACCTGAGCATTGTTCTTTGACGCTCTACTTAACAAAATGAAAAATAGCAACAATGGCTGCATTTCAAAATAGTTTACAAGTATCATTTTGGAATCATGTGAATCAAAATATTGCAAAGCTTAGATAACTCATCTAATGAAAAATTGAGCTTCTACGGCTCATACAATTCCACAACGAAAGCAACTCCAAAAGTGATAAAGCTCGCAATGCAAGAAATTGACCACAGCAGAACCAAAAGACAAAGTAAAAACCTGCATCAAGAAGAACACTCCCATTGCAGCCATATGCTCACCAGATTGCACGTGCTGGAAACCCACAAACCGAATCTGCATGGCGAGCAGCATTCCCAACACATACATACAATTATACGCAACATACAATCTCAAGGAATACCTCCCAGTAACCAACAGCACCAACACATAAAGAGGAATCAAATTAATTATAAACACATAACCGCCCCAAGCAGAAACCATATAAAAATACCCAAAAGCCGAAGCCAAAGACCAAGCGAGGGAGCCCGTGTTAACAGCCTTAACAAACAAATAAAAAGTGAACAAGAGAGCAAAAATAGCCACTCCTTCATTATCATAGGAACCAGCAACGGATCGTGAAATATAACCAGGACAAATAGCAATTAAAGCAGCAGCAACAAGACCAGCACCAGAATCCCAAATTTCTTTGCCAAAGAAATAAGCGACAATGGTTGTGTTAGCAGCGAAAAAGGGTGCGGTCAACACACAAACTTCCCTGATATGGACAGCGAAACGGAGAAATCTAAGAGTCCAATAAATCAAAGCAGCAGTAACCATAAGACCAGGGTAGAGAGTGCCCCCAATGATACGCCCGAGCGGATACCAGCTCTCGTAGTCAAACCAATTCCAAAACTCGTAAAACCCTTTCTGGGTCAGGTAAAGGGTGGTTCGATAATTGAAGTAAGGATCGAATTCATGAATCATTGACTCGTAGCGAAGCACACTGAATAAGCGAACAATAAAGGCTAAAACATAAACAAGACAGAGGATAGAGACGCGGATCAAGAGCTCCTGTTGCTTAGTTTTGAGCTTCAGTGACTTGAGAGAGATGGCGTTAAACAGATCTGACTTGAAATTGTTCAGATTTGATGTTGTCGCCGTCGTCATTGTGGATCCGGATGACTTTTGAGTGGAGCCGTTTACGGGTTCTGACTTTGATCCTGCCATTGGTGATGATCAGTTGAAATCTAAAGGAGAGAGAAGAGACAGAATGAACATGAAATGCGGGTTTCGCAGAGGAAATCTTCCATTCAAGAGAGATAAGAAGAAAGGGTTGAGTTGGGGTTTTGTGGTATCATAATCATGCGAAAGTGCGGGTGAAAGAGACGGAGAAGATGGATTGGGAAGCTAAATAATAATATTGAGGGATCGGATCCGAAAATGGCCTTTCCTCTCTTAAGTATTTTGGGCTTGGTTTCAATATATGCCCGACTACCACGTCACACTCCCCTTGAATAGGGATAATTACGGAAATATATATTTTCAAAAGTAGATTGCTTTTTAAAATTATTTATTCTTTATTAATAAAAACATGAAACCCCAATCTCTTTCAAAATGAATTGCACATGACGATCGAAGATCAAGAAGAACGAAGAACCCAAACAGTAACCTTAGCAGCAGATGGAGAAAGAAAAAAACAAAAAAACAAGAACAAAAATTCATTTTTAAAAACATTAAAAATCAAATAATATATATTTATTTTCATGATAAATAAAATATCATATATCAATATATTAGAGTTTTGTCATATATATTTTATGCATATCATTTATATTATTTTCTATAATTTTTTTGATTTTAATATAATTTTATATATCACTTAAAATTTTATTATTATACATATCATTTTTATAATAGAAATTTTATCATTTTAAAATTTTATTATTATATATATATTTAAAATTTTAATCTAAACAAATTTTATTATTATACATTATTTTTATAAAAATATTTTTATCACCTTAAAATTTTATTATTATCTATAAATATTAATTAAAATTTTACTATGAAGTTTTATACTTATTTAACTTAAAAACTGTAATAACTTACGTAAAAATATTGATACTTTAATTAATTTTTATAATAAATTTACATATATCAATATTTTTTATTATTTTTATTATATTTATTAGAAATATTTATTAGAAATATATATAATTTTTTTATTATCTATATTTTGTCTTTTTTATATTTTATATTATTTATTTTTATATATATTGTATTATAATTATTTTTTATTTTATATTATTTAATATTTTTATTTATTATTATTTTCTTTGTTATTTTCAATTTTTTTTATATTTGTAGAATTTGTTTTATTTATTTTATTTAATTAAGATCCTTTTAATTATATTATAGTTAAGATATTTTATATTTATATTATTATCAATAAATAAATAAATTATATTTTAATATATAATTTAAAAATAATAGAATAAATATAGTCATTTATAATATAAAATAAAATACATTTAAATGTATATATAATATAGAAATCATATTTTTATTTAAATATATAATTATTTTACATTCATAAATTCAATACAAAAATATAATATAATTTATTTTCATTAATAATTATTTTATCACTATTAAAATATTTTAATTGATTTATTTTTTAATAATGATATAATTAAAGAATATATAACAAATAAATTTGATATGTCACTGAGATCATTTAATTTAAAAGAATTTTGAAAGAAGAAATTTAAATATCTCATAGATTTATAAAATTTTATTTGTTTGATTGTTAAAAAAAATTAAAACAATCCATGAAATATTAAATTCTTTCATTTTAGTTTTCCAAATTTTTTTATTTTTTATTCATGAAGGAAGATGATTTATTTGATTTTATTACAAGAATTCTATTAAAATCTATGGATTTCATATTTTCAACCAAATAATGAAATTTATAATGCTATTAGTTTTCTAGTACCAATTAATAAGTTTAATTTAATTTAATTTAATTATAAAAAGTTTAATATTTTATTTAAAATCAAATTGATATAATGTATATTTAAATGATTTAAATAAATATTAATATTTATGTTAAGATTGTTTGATAAAAATTAAATAGGGAAACTCTGTCACGTCTTCTGGCTGCGTAACATGCTCCCGTCAAATGATCACCAATTTCCATTAAGAAAATTAATAATCATCCAATAAGGGATACCATACATTCATACTAAGTGCAGAAAACTTGTTTTTTTTTAAATCAGATAACAAATTATATCATTTAAATCCCTGGTTCTATAAACAATTCTTATTTCATACAAACCATATTTCATATTTAACGTCATATTGATACACACATTATTACAAGTTTATGATATATCCATGTTTGATGTACTGCCAAAGTACTTATATAAAATCTTGCACGAGTATAAACTTAAGAAGTCCATAAGATAAATTACCACACGGAAGTAGATGGTCTTGTTGCTGCCACTAAAGTTTCTCTTCCGCGGCTATACTAGTTCCTGCGTTTATCAATGGACAAACGCTGAGTATAAAACTCAGTGGTGCTAGTTAAAACATTTAAAACAATTCATCAAAATATGTAATTCAAGCCATTTAATTATATCATCTATGCATGGATCATAAATTAAGACTGTCTTAAATTTAATTAACAGAAAATTCATATG
>CANYBF010116519.1:0-12878 GCA_948192965.1 Dalechampia spathulata
TATTGACATATAAAATAATTAATACATTTCAATGAATTTAGGATTAATAGGTATTCAATCAAATAATCAATTATAATAATTATTAAGTTAATAGATATAAATAATCAATAAATAAATAACAATAAAAATAAAAATAAACTCTAATGATGTGATAATGATTAAATGAAAAAATAACATGATATAAATTAATAATAAATTATAAATATTTAAATAAATTATAAAATAAATAACTACATTAAGAGTTTGTTTGATTTGAATTATTTAAAATGAAATATTTTACTAAATATATATATTTGAAGAAATATTTTATTTTATTTGTAAAATTGATAAAAAATATTTTTTATAAAATATAATATAGTTTAAATTTTTATTGTTTAGAAATATAATATTTTAAAGATATCTTGGTTTTAATATTTATAATATTAAATATTTATATATTTTATATTTTATTTATTATCATTAAATTTATAAATAGTTTAAATCAAATCTTTTCAAAATATAGACATGCACATTTCAAAATTGATGAATTATTGGAGGTCTCTTGTGAAATAGAATAAGACTATAAACTATAAAAGAAAGACCATTAGTTAACTAGAAATATTTTTCTTCACATGTATTTATTATATAAATTATGTAAATCTAGTTTGTTATATGAGATCATTAATCAATTAATAATATTATGATATATTAATTTTTGTAAATATTATAGTTATATGGATTAGTGAATGGTTATTATTATGCAATATATTTATCTAAATTTGATCTATATTATCATATATATATCAAATTAATTATTAAAATATAAACAGAATAAAAAATAAATTTTATTTGAATTTTAAAATCATTATTTTCTATTTATTTGTATTTATTAATTTAGTTCATAATCATATACGATATATATAATATATAATGCATATATAAAGATAGATCGTATTTAGATTAAATTGATTTATGAATATTATGTATTTACAATTGATTAAAAATCTAAATATCTAAATATAATACAAATATAATATAGACATTTCAAATAAATTAGCTAGACATATTTATATTGATTTAAAATTATTAAAATAAATTCTAGAATTAATCGAATATGAGATGAATCAAATCATTAATATATTATGAATAGAAAATTAGGTGAATTCATGATACGTTATAAATTTATTTATATCATTAATGAATTATATTAATTTGATATAAATTGTAATTTTAAATATTTTTTGGTTTCCAAAATTATAAATCCTGCAAAAAGTGCATAAGAAAAGAGACCCGTCGAAGCATTTTTCCAGAGGCAGATAATTCACGAGTCACCTCCATCATCAAATTCCAGTATCTTCTTATGTTTGCAGACCCCACACATAATAATAAATAAATAAATAACAGTCCGTCCTCTCTCGAACAATCACATGATTTATTCTTTAAGATTTACTAAATACCTTCTAACCTCGTCTCCTCTAGTTTTCAACTAATAAAAGAAATAATGAAATTTAAAAAATTAAAAGGCTGTTTATTTTAATTTATAAATTTATGAAATCAATTTATAAACTTTTTGTTTTATATTATTTAAAGATTTATAAGTTAAGTTTATAGTCAAAAAAATAAATTAGGTAGGAGGAACTTTTTATCATATTATTTTTGACTAAATATTTTATCATATTATTTTTATTTAATCATAAAATTGTATTTTTTTTATCCTTATTTTCAATCATTTTAATAATAAATATGTTTTAAAATATTATAAGATTCATTTAACTATAAAAATAAGCTTATAATTTATAATATGAATTAAAATATATTTAAATAATTTCATAAAAAATAAATTGACATATATCAATATTTTGAGAAAATAATTAGATTGATCATTTTAGTAATAAAACTATTTATAAACTAATTTTATCAAACACTTCATTTACTTATCAGCTATTTATAAATTTTAAATCATATATTTTACTGCTTAACATTTTTAATGTTTATAAATTTAAATTAACTTAAATACAGGTTACATTATTTTTAACTTCATTTCTAAATTGCAAGAACAATTTTAGTTGATAGTTTCTGTAGTTCTTTGTAAAATTTATGTGCAAATGTTTAGCCATAAGTATTACATGCAAGTTATTGTAGTAGACTAATAACATATATAAATGTTTATTATTTGTAATAAACATAAAATTAGTTTTTATTCAATCTAAGGATGAATTTTTATTGATTTTTTTTATTAATAGATTGGCAGTTTGATTGCTTGATATAATTTTAGTAATGAAATTTTAAACTTGATTTATGGATTAATTTAACAAAATTTACATTAATTATGAAGTAGTATCACATGGAGCTAAAATACCTATGAATCATGAATTTATTTTTTAAAAAATAACGATAATATCTGAAAAATAAGCATATAATAAAAAAAATACAAATGTTATTCGAAATAATTAAATGTAAAACATCTACAAATTGTTAAGATATTTGAATGATTATATAAATATTTGTGATGTAAATATTGAGAAGTGACTCATGTTTATCATATTTTAAGAAGTCAGATTTTGATATGCTTAGAATGATTAATTTCCATCATGAATGCTTCTGCTTAACTATATTAAAGAAATCTACCAAATTCTTGCTTTTATAAATGAATTTTTTTATATATAAATATATTTTTTATAATATTTTTCTTTTCTTTAAAAAAAGTTTATGAAATGAAAGTATGCCATTAAATAAATCTATCAAATCTTCACTTTTCATGCATAAAATGTCTAGAATCATATACATAACATTCTATGCTTTTCTTGGTTTTGAATGCTTAAGGCTAACCAATAATTATAAATTATAATACCGGAAGGAGAATATAGTGAATCTAGAAAGAAATACTTAATGCTATTAAATTTCAAATTTCAGATTTAATAGTGAAAAAATAACTTTGACTTATTTTTGCACATGCAATATAATTTATTTAAAATAGGTTTGACATAAGCTCCATTATATTTTAAAATGTGTCCTATAAGGATTAGTTCATTATCGTATTTATTAGTAGACTACACATAAAAGAAACATTTGTAATAGAATTTGTTGTCATAAAGTTAATATTTTTTATTTTGATGAATAACAAAATTTAATAGAAGTAATTATCTTATAATTATCTAATTAATGTATTTAAAAATTTAATATTTTGGATAAAATACTCTTATTGGAATTTTTTTAAAATTATGGATCTTGATTCTTATGTGGATATATTCTTAATTAATACAATATTTTTTATGAATATTTTTTATGATTCTAATCATTTCTTAAAGTATTTTGCATCTTAAATATAATTGATGTTTTGATCAAATATATTTTAAATATCCTCAAGGAAGGAAACGAGGGAATCAAAGGTTCATATCTAACTATCAAGGAAGATATTTTTAAAGATTCATCAAAGATATTTTCTGAAGAATTTGGAGCTTTTTTTTGAAGTTTATTTAACATATCTTAGATTTCTCATTGAGAAAAGTAAATACCTTATGAAGCTTAAATCACAAACATTTATATTCTTCAAAAATCACAAACATTTCTATTAAAATAAGTTTTTAAATTAACTTTCATAATTTAAGATGTAAAGTTTTTCAAAATTTGAATTTGAATTATAATTATCCATTACTTCAAATTAGTTTATTATTTGATTTAATAAAGACTATTTTTTAAATTTGATTTTGAAAAATCAACTTGTTTCAAAATGGATTATAATGACTATATCTTACTTTAAAGTATAAATATATGAGTTTTTGAATACATTTAAATACAAATAATAGATAAGGATTATTTTGAGATATTTAAAAATAATTAAAGAGGAATATTTACTCTCAACTTTTTTCATAGGAATTTGTATTGGTTATGAAGGCTTTATTCACTTTCTAATATTCTTTTCAAGAGGATTTATAAGCATTCTTTATTGGTCTGTGTAGGGAAGTGACATTGATTCACTTGGTTAAGGTTTTTCAAGTTAGCTTGTTAAAAACTTGAAGAGATTGCAAGTTAACCTTGAAAATTTATTATAATGTGATTTGATATAGTGGAGCCTTAAAATATTTGTTTTGAGAGAGTGGATATAGACATTTAGGCCAAACCACTATATATAGCTATATTTGATTTTATACTCTTCATTATTCTTTTAGCCTACTACTTTTCTATGATTTATTATTTTAAAGGCTTTTACAAAAAGAATTTCACTTTAATCAATTCACCATTTTCTTAAAGGGGAGTTTTTGAAAAATCGTTGATTTAATTTTTGCATTTTGTTTTATTTTAAATTGGTTAACTTATTACTTCATTTTATCAAAAATGATTTGCTAAATTTTAAATTAGTATGCTAGTTCTTATATTAATGTGCTAAAAAGGTTTTTAATTTTAAATTATCAATTCACCCCTCTCTTGACCTCTACTTTAGGACTAATATTTGGTATTAGACTTTACCTTCATTTTGTAGGTTTAATAACCTTTAAGGGATCTAATAGTAGCTAATCGAGTAGCAACATAATTCTTGCTTCAAATGTTGAAGGACATTCAACAACAAGGCCTCTCTTGCTCAATAGAATAAACTACAAATATTGAAAAACTAGAATGAGGAACTTTATTCAATCTATTGATATCAAGTATTGGATAAGTATTTTATTTGGTGCTACTCTTTCTATTGAAATGGATGAAAGTAAATATAATGATGCTAATTGGAAGTTGTTTCAAGCAAACTCTAAAGTTGTGAATATTTTATTTTATGCTTTTGATAGTAATGAATATAATCATATTTTTGCTTGTACTACTGATCAACAAATTTGGAAGAAACTCAAATTGTTACTAATGAATAAATAAATCAAAATAAAGAATTAGGAATAAAATTTTATGACATGATTATGAAAGATTTTCAATGCAATCTTATGAGAATATTTCATAGATGAGCACTAGATTAATGGATATTATGAACAAACTAAAGAATCTTGGAAAAGATATTCCAGAAGAAAAGCAACTGAAGAAATACTTAGATCGTTGCTTGAAAGATACAAATCTAAAGTTATAGTATTGTATGAAGGAAATGATTTCATTAAGTTTACTTATGATGAACACATTGATTCATTACCTACACATGAGATAATATTAGATAAAAGAAGGAACAAAATGAAGAAAAGAAGAAAGGAGACAAGAAATACTTCAAGAAAGGAGATAAGCATTTTAAAAGAAGAAGCAACAAAATGTTTTATTCGAAAGATGAGCAACATCCAAAGAAAGAGCAAAAAATGAAGTTATATGTTATAAATACAACAAGCCTGAACATATCAAACAAAATACAAGTTTATCATAATACACGTGTTTCAACTACCAGAAAATGACAATGTTTTCAAAAAGAACTATTTGCTTATAATTTAAACATAAAATATTTTCATTATAATTATTATAAACATTACTTATATATGTGTAGATTAAGAAAGGTGGTTTAAAAGGTAAGAAGGTTAGGGTACTTAAAGGAACTTAAACAAATAGAAACGTAAAAGGATCTAATATATGTTGGGTACCTAAAATTAGCTATCTAATTAAAGGTATGTCTAACAAACAAGGATGACACGAAAAAATGATACATGGTTAAGTCCAAGGCACATGATTAGTGATAAGAGCAAATTCACCAAAATAATAATGAAAGCAAATGACAATGTTAGCTTTGGATATAAGAGCAAAGCAAAGATTATTAGAAAAGGAGATGTTCAATCAACACCTTGCATTAAGGATGTTTCTCTAGTCAAAATACTAAAATTCAATCTTCAAAGTGTAAGTCAATTATGTGATAAAGGTCAAAAAAGTTATTTTCAAATCAACTCATTATGAACTGTAAGATATGCATGATAATCATACCTTGTTTATTAGTAAAAGACATGAGAATGTTTATTTGGTTTATTTGAATGATATTAGTAAAAAATGTTTGATTTTATATCATCATGATAATTGGTTATAACATCATAGATTAGGTCATGCAAGTATGCATTTGATTTCAAAGCTTTCAAAGAAAAATCTTATCAATAGTTTATCAAAATTGAAATTTAAAAAAGATCATATTTATAGTGTATGTCAACTTAGTAAACAAATTACTCCTATTTCACCTACTAATTTTGGACAAAAATCTAATATTTTTATAATTATTGATGATTTTTTAAGATTGACATTGACCATCTTCATAAGGATAAGGCATTTATCAAGTTTGATCATCTTTATAAGAAAATTCAAAATCAATAAGGCCACAAAATTATCTCTATAAGGAGTGATCATGATAGAGGATTCGAGAAAAAATCCTTTAAGGATTACTGCAATGAACATGATATTACTTACAATTTTTCAGCATCAAAAACTTCATAATAAAATGAAATAATAGAATGAAAGAATCATACATTGCAAGTAAAGGCAATAACTATGTTTAGTGAAAGCAACTTACCAAAATATTTTTAGGTCAAAGTAATCAACAGATTATGTTATATTCTCAATTGTGCTTTAGCAAGATCAATTTTGAAAAAGATCCTATATGAATTGATGAAAGGTAAAAAACCTAATGTAAGTTATTTACATGTGTTTAGTTGTAAATATTTTGTATTGAATAATGGTAAAAATTAGTTTACTAAATTTGATGCTAAATTAAATGAAATAATATTTCTTGGTTATTTTACTTAAAGTAAAGTGTATAGAGTATCTAATAAATGCATTAATATTATGAAAGAATCTATACATGTGATTTTTAATGAAGCTAATTAGTCTCCACCTAATAAAGAATTTGTTGATGATGAGTACGTAGGAAATAATGAAAGTGTGCAGGAAAATCAATCTGCTAATTTTCTTGTAAATGAACAAAAGTAGTAAACTAATATTCTTGGTGAACAATAGAATATTGAGCTAATTGAAGAGGA
This sequence comes from Dalechampia spathulata, assembly GCA_948192965.1. NCBI lineage: Eukaryota > Viridiplantae > Streptophyta > Magnoliopsida > Malpighiales > Euphorbiaceae > Dalechampia > Dalechampia spathulata. The sequence goes on from CANYBF010116519.1 coordinate 6,912, forward strand.
GCATGATCTTCATAAATAATAGAAATATCACAAGAAACATTCTAAAGAAGATTTGTTAACTAGTCCTTCTGAGAATATGATAATAAGAGCTCAACTAAAAAATCTTATTAGAAACATGACATTCATCTCATAAATGGAATTAAAAGATGTGTTTGAAGCATAAACTGATGAAAGTTAAATTAATGCAATATAAGAGGAGCTAAATCAATTTGAATGAAATAAAGTATGGATACTTATTCCTAAATCAAAAGACCATTCTATCCTTAGCATAAGATGGGTATTTAAAAATAAGTTTAATAAGAAAGGCAATGTTGTTTGAAATAAAGGAAGGTTAGTTACTCAAGGTTACAACTAAGAGGAAGTTATCAATTTTGATAAAACTTTTGGTCCAATTGCTAAGCTTAAAGCAATTCGACTTTTATGTGCATTTACCTCTCATAAAAATTTCATGCTTTATCAAATGGATGTGAAAAGTGCATTTTTAAATGGTTTTTTAAATGAGAAAGTTTATGTAAAACAACCTCCTAGTTTTGAAGAATTTGAAAAACTAAATCATATTTTTAAACTAATAAAGCTTTATATGATCTTAAACAAGCGTTTAAAGCTTGATATGATACACTTAGTACATTTTTGTTAGAAAATGATTTTATAAAGGGAAATGATTTTACTTTATATATATATATTGATGATATTATCTTTGGATCAACTAATGACTCTCTGTGTAAGAATTTTACAAGTTTTATTCAAAAAGAGTATGAAATGAGTATGCTGGGAGAACTCACATTTTTCCTTAGATTACAAATCAAACAAAGTAAGGAAGAAATTTTCATCAATCAAGCTAAGTACACAAAAGGAGTTTTGAAGAAATTCAAAATAAATGATGCTAGAGTTTATGGAAATCTAATGAGTCTAACATTGAAAATTGAAAAAGATGAAAAAGGTAAAAGTGTGGCTATCAAAATATATCGAGGTATGATTAGATCTCTTCTCTATTTAATAACAAGTAGACCTAATATTCATTTTAATGTATGTTTATGTATAAGATTTGAAGCTAATCCTAATGAATCACATTTGATTGTTGTTAAGAGAATTCTTTGATATCTTAGTGGAACTCAAGACTTAGGTCTTTGGTATCTTAGAGATACTTTACTTGATCTTATTGGTTATAGTGATGTAGATTTTTCAAATAGTAAAGTTCATAAAAAAAAGCATATCTAGGACATTTCAATTGTTTGGTCATTGTCTAATTTCATAGTTTAGTAAAAAGCAAACATTGATCGCTTTATCTAATGCTGAATTTGAGTATATCTCAATTGAAAGTTGTATGACATAAGTTGTGTGAATGAAATAATACTTAAAAGATTAAGAATTTAAATATTCAACTATTTCAATTTATTTTGATAATACAAGTGTAATAAACTTATCCAAGAATCTAGTGCTACATTCAAGGATAAAACATATGGAGATTCGACATCACATTATTAGAGATCATATTCAAAAGGGAGATATTGAAGTCATCTTTGTGCCTACAAAAAAATAGCTGTTAATATCTTCATCAAGCCTATAAGCGAAGATCCTTTTGTGTCATTAAGAAGACAACTTGGTATATATATTTTTAATGTGTAATTTCAAGGTAAAAATTTGCATATTTTATCATATTTCATCCATTAATTAATCATATTAATATTTGATTCATATTTAAAATTAGTATGTTATTTTCTTACTTTTGATTTATACGGGTATTTATGTATATATAATTAATTATTTTAAAAAGTCATATATATATATATATATATATATATATATAAAGTTTTAAAATTTATTTGAAATATCTTATTTATCGGCTAAAATAAGGATTTTATTTTAAATTTTAAATTTTCCTATTTTAGTGATTTACAAAATATTTGATTTTTATTATGTATATTCTCTTTTTTTAAATTTTTAAATTTTCCTATTTGAAATATCTTATTCTCTTTTTTTGTTTTTGAGATTCTAAAGGTATTTATTAAGCTATTGTCTGTCCATTTCCTTCCCACTTTTCAAAAGCCTTAACTTGTTCAAATCTTCTAAAATCCAAAATTTCTAAAATTCTCTTAATTTTCTTTCCATAACTAAAAAGAGAATTACTGAAACTCCATCATCTCACTATGAAAGGAAATAAAAAAAAAGAAGATACTCAAACAACCTTTTCCTTTCACAATATCATTCCTTCCAAGATCATTGGTTGGAATGATTTCTCCAATCAATTTGGGTTTATCAAAGAACTCTTCAAATTTCAATAATAGGATTCTCTCCTTTGACTTTCTAAGCTTATTTATGATAATCTTATTCGATAATTTTTTTGGCTCTTTGTATATTATGGTAGAGAATGAGTTTATAGGTTTCAAATTGAAGGAAACAACATGACTTTATCACTATAATAACTTGAGTAAACATTTGGTATACTGAATGAGGGAACTAAAATTGGTGCAAAAATAAAGAACTAAAGGATATTGAAGGTTACCAGGAGTTAGAAGCAATGTGGCTAGTTTTTAGCAACAAAGACATTACACTTCAAGATCAAATTAGTTTAAATGCTCTAATAAATGAGTTCTACATTCTACACAAGATTCTCACATATCTTATTTTGCCAAGATTTAGTAGTTTTGCATTAGTAATCTTGAGATTTGTGTTATGTGGCATATTGCTAGTCATAAACCATTGAATTTGTATCATCTTATGATGTCCTAGATGAGTAATATTGCTAAGTCAAAAGGCCTATCCTATGGGATGTTTTTAATTACTTTGTTTAGGTATTTTAAAGTACATCTTGAGGGATAAATTTTTGGCAAAGTATCTCATGGAAATGTGCTTAAGGCTTAGTTTATTCACAAGACAAAGAAATAAGAAGAGGAATGTCAATTAACTAAAATAGAAAGGGAGAAATTTATTCAGACAACCAAACATATTTTGTAGAGTATAATGCAGTTGGCAAATGAATATAAGCTTCTATCATAAATTCTTATTTCATTGAAAGAATCTCTTAAACTATTGTTGAGTGCACTTAAGGCTCAACTTCCTCCTAATCATTGTATTGTTTTAGTTTCATACATCTAACTTAATATTAGGTTATATTGAGTTTATAGGTATGTAATAATTAAAACAATAAAAAAATAATCTAAAAATATATAAATTTTGAACAATCTAATTGATAGAAAATTTTTTAATTTTAATTATATATTTTATGTGAGTTATATATCCTTTTTTCACTAACATTATATTTAAAATTGAAGAACTATTTCTCTTAATTTTATTTATATATTTTAAAATATAAAATAGTAGCTCGATAGATCTAAAATAAGATGTAAAATTATAGCTAGCCTTGAGATATAATTATGATTTGTGAAAGTAATTATCTCAAAATATTATATTTTCATTTTTTTACAAATATAATTGGTTGAAGAATAAATATTTATAAGAATCTTAATTTTCAATTTTCTTTTAAAAAATACTAGAAAAGTAATGAAACTAAAATTTTCTATTTTGTTGAAATTGATGCATCTCAAATATTTTTGAATGTTACTATAGAATATTTGTAATACTTTGTTCAACAAAGAAGTTAGATAAATTTTTTTTATAGTTCTTCCTGATACCTTAAACAAGTTATTTGTAGCTTTTTATAAAAAAAATTGAAAAAATAATATCTTTGATCTTGATATAAATTTATTATTTTTAAATACAAGATATTGAATAGAGAGAATATATATTAAAATTAAATAAATTACAATTATTAGTTATCATTACTTACTAACAATTAGCTAAAACTCAACTAACCTAACTCAACTTTATGTCCTAAATAAATTTTTAAAACCCAATTAGAAACCCTCTACTTTGTTCAAGGAAATTAGGAAGGAAAAAAAAAAGGAAAAATAAGTTAACAATTTCCTTTTTTCTTTTGAATTTTTAGCAAGGAAATAATGAGGGAAGTAACATACATCTAGGAAAAATTACAAAAATACAAGTGGCTTCATCTTTTCTTTCAAAAATTCCTAACACAATTTTCCTAAAGACCACGATACACCTTATTTTTATTTCTATTCTAGTTTTATAGTGCCATTTTTTCATAAGACATAGCTTTCTTGATCATGACTACAATCCATCGTTGCTTGCTTACTTCTTTTTCTGGATTTTTGCTTGCATATGTTAAAAATGTAGAATAAAAAATAAATTATAGAATAACAATAAATCCAAATTATTACATCTTTGTTGGTCTATAAAAATATATTAAGAATAAAAAAACAAGCATGAAGGAAAAAAACCAATGTAATATCATTTTAGATTTATCATAAAATCTTAACAAATATATCTTAATAATTTTTATGAATAGCTTATCAAACAATAAGCTAAAAATCAATCAATTCTACCTAAAAACCAAAAATAAAAACATGAACCAAATCATGAGATAAAGTAATTAAAAGCATATCATTTTCCTTAGTTCAATAACAACTAAACCTAATTTGAAGAACTTTAACCTAAGACTAATCTTACAATAACAACTTTGGATCATATACAAGTAGTAATAACAAAATGAAAAATTCAACAAAAAGATACAAATCAAACAACAAATCAATACTTAGACTTGTAAGTATATAATCTGATAATAATTAATTTGTAAATCAATATGATGTATTCATCTAAAATCATTCAAAATCAATATAAATGAAAACTAAAATTGTACTCTATCAAAATACATAACAAAAAATGAATCAAATAACATAAAAGAATACAAAAAAGATAAAATAATAATCATAATTTTCTTTATAAAGTACAAACATTCAATAATAATAAAAAATTCACAATCAACATAAATGAAAAAGAGTAATAAATAAAAAAAATTCATGCTAAACCTTGAAATGATATTGTTTTTATTGTTGACTTTAAATTTCAATTTTGATAATGATATTGTCAAAAATTGATACTCATTGATTTTAAGTTTATGATTAATTAATTAAAGTGAATTTTTTGTTTATTTAGTTTACTGATTATTCATGTTTTGGAGATAATATGTTCTATCCTTTTGTTTGCTTGATAATCTTATTGGATTTGACCTTTCAGGTGATAGATTATTTTTAAATGGATAATGACATATACTTGGTAAATATTTTGGTTAAAGATCTTAATTGGATAAATCATGTATTTGGTAGTTATTTAAAGGTTACTATTATGATTATTTTAAAATATGAAAAGATAATTATCTTATCTCTTAAAGATATTTTTTGATTTTATTTTATTTTCAAAATATTTTTACTACATATTTAATATAATTGATTTTTTAAAAATCAAATATATTAAGTTAGAAGTATTTCGAATTTACTTGGAAATCAGATTCATCAGCTACACTTATCGAAGTCATCTAATGGATTTTATGGAATATTTTCAAGAGGATTTTTAAGAGATTATATTTTAATAAAGTATCTTAAAAATTTTGTCAAGAATTTTATAGAATATTTATACCTTATAGAGCTTAAATCAAATATCTTTAGAATATAAAATTTCCTCTTTTAACAAAATGATTTTTCAATATGCTTCTATTTTCTAAAAATGTTAAGTTTTCAAAAATTAGTTTTGGTAATAAATCTATCTGTCACTTAAATCTAGCTTATTAATTTAACATAACAGAAACCTATTTTCATATTATTTTTAATTAACTTACATATTTATACTTTATATATTTATAGAATATAACTATCATATTTGTTAGTGTATGCTCTAGAGCATCATGTTTTATTGTACTTGAACGTTTTAATCAATGAAAGGCATTATTCGTTATTTGATTTGCTTAAAAGGCTTTTAATTAAATAATGAATTCCATGATATTGGAACAGTACAAGGGAATTCATAAAGAGTTTATGAAATGAGATTCTTATTGTATGCAAATGTTCAATATCTAAATCTACCCTGATCAATGTATTAATAAGAATGGATATT
>CANYBF010116553.1:0-12607 GCA_948192965.1 Dalechampia spathulata
CTCAAACTGACCCAGAGGCATTCCTAAATCGATCCAGCTCAAGCCGGTCCAAAATGAGGGTGCGACACATAGATCAATTATCCATATGAAATCTCACTGGCAAGGTCTCCAATGAACTAGTACTATACTACTCATCCATATATTCACTTTAGATATCTCATGTCATGATGAATGAGAATCATCCCCAAATTGGAAGTGTAATATGTGTTGATCTTCCCATACTAATAATGTCCATTCTTATTAATACTATGATCAGGGATATTTAGATATTGATCATTTGCATACAATAAGAATCTCATTCCATAAACTCTTTATGGATTCTTCTGCACTGTTCCAATATCATGGACTTCAATATATAGTTTAATACTCCAAGTAAAACAAGTTCATTTAAAATATTGTACTATATAATGAATAATGCCTTTATTAATGAAAACGTATAATACAAATACACATGATGCTCTAGATCATACACTAACAATTAACATATCACTAATTGGTATGGCATAAATGTCTTTAGGAGTGGTGACATTCAAATCATGAAAATCCACGCATACTCTTAATTTGCCATTATTTTTTACAATAGGAACTACATTGGCTAGCCACTCTGCATACTTGGCCTTCTTAATGAATCCTCCTTTTTGCAACTATTCTATTTCTTCTTTGATCTTTACTTCAATTTCTTTAGACATTCTACTTGGCACTTGATGGATAGGTTTGAAACCAGTTTTGATTGGTAGGCGATGCTCCACTAGATCACAGCTTAAACCAGACATATCTTTGTAATTCCATGCAAAGCAATCCTTGAACTCATGTAGTAGCTTTATTACCTCTGCCTTCAATTCTGGATTTAGACTACTACTCACATGAGTTATTTTCCTTTCCTCAGATGTCCGAAGGTTAACTTCCTCAAGGGGATCCTGCACCCCAGCTCTCACTTCCTCTAGCCTAGATGGCTCGGCTTCAAGATCTTCCTATTGTACTTCATCTACATCTTCAAGCAGCTCCTCTTCTAAGGTGGCTTCCATACTATAAACATCTATCTTCTCATTAAAGACATCTTCCTCCATATTCTGTAATGCTACTTTCAAAATGGTAGTAGCGGCAACCGCCCTTTCTTCAATAGTGTAATCAATCATGGATTTCCTCCATAGTTACCCTTGGAAGGGGCCTTTTCTATAGCACGATCTCCATTGAATTTGCTGTAACTATAGCCTTTTACAACCTACTGCTAGTGCCTATTGCTAACACTGCTTTAAGATTTCCCCTTTTATTTTATCTTACAAATTTGATAGGATCCAGATCAGCATCATAGTATACTGCTTCAGCCGCTTGAGCACTAAAAGGCTTATTATCTGCTCAGATTACTTCCACAACATCCCCCTTCCAAAATAGGAGAAATTGATGAAGTGAGGATGTCACACACCAGTTGGCATGAATCCAATCCCTTTCAAGCAGTGCCTTGTAGCTAGCAGATGAATCCACCATAAAGAAAGCAGACAAGGATGTCCTTGTTCCAACTGTTATTTCTACAGGAAAAACCTCAAGTGTCCTAGTTAGCTCTCTCATGAAAGCAGAAATAGAAATATTAGTTGAAATGAGATCATCAATAGATTTCCCTAAGTTTTGAAACATCTTTGAAGGTATTATATTGACAGCTGATTCATTGTCAACTAGAATTCTAGAAACTAGTCTTCCATTAAGATATGCTTGAATATACAATGGCTTAATGTGTCTCGTCATTTTCTCTGATGGTTTCTCTAGTACCATCTACTTAGGCTCTCCAGGACCTCTAGCTTGAATGGTGACTCCACTGACTCCACTGTCATCCCAGGTGTGTACATTTTCTCACTTTGCCTTACTTCCACCACTTTCCCTTCTTCTTCCACTCCATTTTCTTTTTTGCTTTTGAAAATAAGTTGGCAATAACAAAAAGGAAGTGGCGCAACCAAAAGGGATAGGAATATTACCTACCATAAACATGTCTCTTGCCTCTTCACTACTTCTACTCGACTCTATATCATCCTCTATTGATTTCCTACCAAACTTCACTTTAGGTTTGACTTCTTTTCCTGGATTTCCTACTTTTGGCCCAAGTTCAACAGCTGTTTCCCCCTTGGCTTCCCCTTGCTTCTCCTTGCTTTTTACATTTGTATGAATTCCTATAGCCTTGTACTTTTTCGCTAGGTTCTTCCTTTGGAGTCTCCTCTTTTGCATGCGAGTTAAAGGTTGGGGAAACTTCTTATGATGAAGAAGTTGCCACTGCTCCCTTGGGTCTGGGGGAATTATGAACCTCACCTGGTTCCTTTGAAATCTTGACTCAGATTTTCTGTAGTTCTTGTATTCTCTCATCATTGGCTCTGACCTCTTTCCGTAAATCTCAATGTCTGCCTGCTTCCTTTCTACATCTAACCTGAGATCTTTCAGCTCACCTTTTAATTGCCTAATATTATCTTTAGGTCTTTTATAAACTTTCTTTGGCATCTATCAAGGCCTAAGGAAAGTTATAAGGGGAACCCTTTCTTTTCTGTCAGCCTCTTTCTTATTCAACACTTTTCTGAGATCTATAGATGTAGCATTCACTATTGCCACTGGGGGAAATGGATCTTCCTCCACCATCATTGCTTCTGACCTTTCAGGAAACTTTATAATTCCCTTATCAATATAATCCTATATCATATTTCTAAAACCCCAGCACATATTAGTTGAATGAGTCCAGGAATGGTGATACTTACAGTATGACTTCCCCTTGAGTTCCTCCTTAGTAGGAATGATATGATCAGTTGGTAACTTGATAAACTTCTCCTTAAGGAGGAAATCAAAAATCTCTTTGATTTTCCCTACATTAAAAGAATATTGATTGTTGTGAGGTTGAGACTTTTTCTTCTCTTATGTTGGCTTCGTTAATAGTGGGCAGATATAGGAGCCATTGGATATTAAATTAGCCACAACCACATCCTGGTTAACTTCTTAATAATAAGTTCTCATGTCTGCCTTTCTTCTATGATTCTCCTCCTTTAGCAACTCCTCGTATTCTGACACCTTGGCAGTCATTTCATAAAAATCATAAAATTTCATTCCTTGAAATTTCTTTCTCAACTCAATGTCAAGCCTACGTTGAGCCATTTTCATAAATTCTATTTCTGGCAGAAAAATCTTGCACCAGTTTCTTAATTTTTTGAACCTTGCAATGAAATGATTAGCAGATTCCCCAGGCCTTTATGTTAGCCTAGATAACTCTGCTACACAAACTTCTGGCTCAGTTCTAAAGAACTGAGTGTGAAACTGTCTTTCCATTTCCTGCCATGTATATATCAAATTCTTGGACAAAGTTGAGAACCACGTAAAAGCTGCCCCTGTCAAAGAGTTAGGAAATAGACGTAACTTAAACAAGTTAAAATTTTCATAATTTGCTAGTTCACCACATTGAATGGTAAATCTAGCAATGTGCTCAACAGTCGATTGGCCATCCTCTCCTGTAAATAAGGAGAAATCAGGAATTCTATAACCCCTAGGGTAAGGATTTTCCCAATCAACAAAATCAAGATATGGTTTATGAAACTCTAGACGTCCTATTTATTGTAGACTAGGTCTGTATAGCTCCTGCACCACTTCCCTTACGGTGTCAACATTAACGGGCATAGATTATGGTGAAGGAAATGGCCTTCCCCCTACACTGCCCCCCAGACTCTGAATATATCCTGAATCATCATAGTGGATAGGATGAGACATAAGATTAGTATATCCTTGGAACTGATTATGGTTGGGACTCCTGCCTATAGTTTGGTAGCCTCCAGAAGGATTACCTCTTAGGGTAATGTGAATTTTCTCCCTCTTACAGAGTGGTTGATATGTTTTCTCAATACCAACACTAATATGAGGGACTTCCCCCTACCCCCTAAGTTCCTTAGAGGCTTGTTTGCTCCTGGAGGAATCAGCCTCTTCAAATTTTGTTGTAGCAATTGCCTTGTTGGTAGTTTCTATAGTCTTAGTTGCATTCACAACTGACTTAGTCAGATCCTTATTAGCATCGCCTATAGAAGCTGCAATTTCTTGGGCTAGTTTCCTAAAGATTTCCTCCATATAACTCCTTATGATGACCATTAGCTTAGTGTAAAATTGCTCACTTCTTGGGGAAAGCATGGCCAAAGGAGAAGCTTGTGTAGTTTCTTCTACTTCTACCTTTTGGGGAAGTTCCCCTTGCTCAGTTTGTTCCATTAAAGCTGAAACCCCTGCTACAGCAGCGGGTACTCCCAAGTCCTGAGACTCAGACTCAATTTCTTTTCCTAAATTACTTCTACTTCTTGCAAGCATCCTCAATATATCCCATCGAGCGTGCCAAAAATATGTTCATGATATTTTTGTATTGCGAGCATGCTCGAGAATTTAAGTATTCTCAAACTGTGTGTGCCTTCTGACTTTTTGATTAAAGCAATTATAGATCTCTGATTTACTTGTAATAGAGAATTAAGCTCGGGAAAATAATGCTAAACAAGAATGAAATAAAAATAATAGGTAATTAAATTAAAAGGAAGGTTATTTAACAATAAAGAGAAATAAACAACAACTTAAGAAAATAAAACTAGAAGGAAGGTTACTTCAAAGTGAAATTTTGATGATTAATTGTTCGACCATTGGTAATTGCCTTCATTTGCTATTTATCTTTGTGCATAACCGTCGTTCCAAACATTGATAACTGTCACATACCCATTTCCTACACCTCCTCCATTATCAATGTAAGCACAATTTTTTAGGAAATCAAGCTCATTAATTTAACTAATAACTTAATTTACTAAATAGCCTTTAATTAATAAAATATTAAATAAATTAATAAAAATTAATTTATTTAATCTTAAATTAATTAAAACTAGCCTATTAAATTAATTAATGGCATAAATTTATAATTCAAGCCTATTAAATTAATAAATGGCTCAAATATTAAATATCTTTTAATTAATAAAAAATATTAAATAAATTAATATAAAATTAATTTATTTAATTATTTTAATTAATTAAAATCTATTTAATTATGATAGGAACAATAGTATATGACAATAACACTTTTATGGCTAGAATATTAGTTTGTTTGTAGGAATGAGGATAGGTTACTTATGATGAAGTAAGGAGGGTACCTTGTTGCTATCCAGTTAGAGCAAAAGCCTTAGCTTTATGTCTGGCCATTAAACTTGTAATTCAACAAAAGCTATGGAAGTATGTTTTGAGATTGATTGTCTTGCTCTGGCTAATTTTTATGCTAATAATGATCCATCATATCTAGAGATCAGATTGATTATAATTTGTATTAAAATTCTCCTTAATTCTTTTGCATATAATTCTATTCGGTATGTTCCCATGATTACTAATGTAGTAGCTAATTAGCTATCAAAGTAGCTCTCAAGAAAGTATTATTTACAGGATGGTGTACTGATCCACCTTCTCAGTTGATAAAATTATTGTATTCGTGTCACATCCACACATACATAGCATCCCTGTGCATATGCATTTTATGTATACGCCATAATAAATGATTGATTTGTACATGAAATGCATGAATGAGATATGATTCATAAATGCTTTAACATGATGAGTGTGAAATAAAATGTCTTATAAATGAAGGAAATTCCATATGATATGGAATTTACAAAGAAAGAAATGAAAAGAAAGTGAAACAATAATTAAAGTAGTAAATATGCATTAAAGATGCTTATAGGGTATGTTTTTGTTGAATGCCTTAGATGAAACTCTATAATGAAATTTATGTATGTAAAGTGATATTTTGGCATGTTTAACATGTTATTATGTGGTAAAGTATAGTTTAAGATGGATAAATATAAATTCAAGGAAAGTTAGAAGCAATGTTATGTACAAGTTAAAGTTCGAACATAAATGACATTTTATGAAAAGATAAAGTTATTATTGAAAACCATGTTATAAGCCATGTATATCTAAATTATTATGATGTATGTTTATATTATTATCATGATATAAAAAGGATGTAAACATAAATATAAAAGAGAGGAAATAAAATGGTAGAAGGAAGTAATATGGGATTGCTAAATGTTCATATGTGATAGGCTTCTTCTTTATCATGGTCAAAGATAAGTCTTATATTATTAAAAAGGAGGAAGCAAATTAGGTTTTTATTTCCTTCTTCACAAAATATACGGTTCTTCCTTTTCTCATTTTCTTTCCATCCTAACTTAAGAGAAACAATATTCCAAGGTAAGATCCTATGTAGGTTTCAACTTTTACACTTCTTTTAATTTAGCTTAACTATATGTCTTCATGATGTAAGTTATTGTGGGTTGTGTTGATTATGAATAAAAGATATAATTGAATTGAAGGATGAAGGAATAAGAAAGTAGAAGTGTTGAATTTGATGTTATGCATAACCAAACCAATTTTTATTTTAATGTATTTTGATGTGTGAAGACTATATAAACCCTAACTTAAATCACTTGTATTAGCCATTTTAGTTGATAATTGAGGGTTGTAAATGATGTTTGAAAGGTGTTTATATGGTTTATTATGCTTAATGATTAATGGAAGAATGAATTCTTGCATGTCCATGAATATGAGAATCATTGTAAAGTTGCTTATGCTTGGATTGATTTGAATGAAGTAAAATCTATGATGAATTGTATTTAATGAATGATTGAACTTTAAATTATGTTTAATTGATGGTTATAGCAAGTTTTGGGGGTGTTTTTAAAGTATTTTGGTCATGGGAATAGATTAGAAAGCTTAAGGAACCATTTGGGGGTGTTTTCGTTGTTGAAAAATGATGAAAAATGGGTATTTTTGGAGGAGGACGAGTCATGTAAAGCTCTTCATGACTCATGTAGCTTACGGGCATCCTACACATGTATTTTTTGGTAAGGTTTGAGTTCTACACGACTCGTGTAAAGCTATACACGACTCATGTAGACTATAAAGGCTGGTTTTGAGTGATTTTATCAACAATGTTTAGAGGCCTTATCGGATGAGTTTTAAGGCGTGTAATATATCATTGAAAAGCTCTTTGAGTCTAATTTCCAATGGTTTAAGAATTATTTAATTTAAAGATTATTGGTTAGGAAAAAATCTTATACAATGAACAAAGGTCTTAGAAGGTAAAATGTTTTGTATTAGAAAGTGGTTAAAAAAGGAATATAATTCTACCTATAACTTGGTTTACATTGAAATCTTTTTATGTCACTAATTTTATCCTTAAATTATATGTATATATATATATATATATATATTTAAGTAGGGTATTAGTTGAACAATCTTAAGAATCCTTTACGATTGCTTAATTGTGTTAAGTTATAGACTTACCTATAAGGTGATTGGAAAGAAAGCAATGTGTTGTGAATCTTTATATGAATTGTTTCTTTTATTAAGTATGGATACTTTGTAATGTTACAGGTGGTGTGAAGGAAGACTTACAAGTATCACCAAGGGGTTTGGTAAAGGGAAGTCCATTGCAAGTTTGTGCTTTTCACTTTTTGTATCACACCCTAATCCGGTGTAACACGCTCCCGTAGAACAGTTAATAATACCCTAAGCAAGGAAATCATTAACTATTCTACAAAGGATCTATATATTTTTTTAATTAATTTATTTTTATTTTTGATAATATATTATCACATATCATCATAACAGAGGTAATATCAATACACAATAATATGCATCCATTTTATTTCAACATATGTTTTCATCACACCATCATTCATAATGTGATATGTATATTTATATGCACACGTAAGGTAATATCAATATTACACACATCACAAGTTCATACTATAAGTATTACTGCCACTAAGGTTAATATAATAAGTTGCATATATGTAAGATCACCATGGAGTATGTTACATTGGTCCAAAGCTGCCTTGAGAATGAGATTCTTCAAATCACAATCTCCTCTGACTGTAGATCAATCAACCTAGGTTCTCACCTGAAGGTCATGGTCCTACGTTTATCAAATGACAAATGTTGAGTATAAAACTCAGTGATGCTATAAAATAAGTAAATGACATAAGTATATATCAAAATAACATTTTAAAGTCAAATCATAGTAATCAATAATAAGTCATATAACTGTATCATATAGTGCTATTTTGCATCACTCGTTAGCTATTATAATCAATGCATAAGACATACGGTAGTATTCATAAGTTACTATTCATCAAGTACTATTCATGAGTTACTATTCACCAAGTACTATTCTTTAGGAAATTAAGCCCATTAATTCAACTAATGACTTAATTTACTAAACAACCTTTAATTAATAAAATATTAAATAAATTAATAAAATTAATTTATTTAATCTTAAATTAATTAAAACTAGCCTATTAAATTAATTAATGGCCTAAATTCATAATTTAAGCCTATTAAATTAATAAATGGCTTAAATATTAAATATCTTTTAATTAATAAAAATAATAAATAAATTAATATAAAATTAATTTATTTAATTATTTTAATTAATTAAAATCAATTTAATTATTATAGAAACAATGCTCCCCGTAAGATGGTTTATTAATGTATAAACCAATCTTACAATTCAATTAAAACCAAAAGAAAACAAAATAAAATAAAATAAACAAATAAATACAAATAAATAAATAAAAGAAAGATGGAAAAAAGAAAAGAAAAAAAAATGATGAAGCCTAAGCCCAAACCAAGTTAATTAAGTCTTCTTCCGCCAGAGAAAAGAAAAAAAAATCTTCATCTGCAAATCTCTAATTCCACTAAAACCATCCCTCTCCTTTTTAGCACCCATCTCTATCCCAGGTAATTATTTGTTCTTTTGCTCCTTTCCATATATATATATATATATCCTACACTTTACCACTACAGCACTTCACTTTCACTTTGCACACTGCAGCTCTTCTCCGACGCACAACCCCAAACCTATATATATATATATATATATATATATATATATATATATAATATTTTGTATATATATATATATATATTTATATATATTACCATATTATATTATAATACAAAACATTATATTACAAAATATAATATATTTTATTATATTATAATATAATCATATATATATATATATATATATATACACACACGTTTATATATGTCAAGAGGCACAAATCTATTAAATATTATTTCCTCCATATCATTGAATATACATGTCAAATGTTAAAACTTAGCTAAATAAGTTTAAATGGCATACAAAATTCCAATTTAAACATAACCCTCTGTCTTGCAGGTGAATGACATTTATATGAAGCCGAAAGTCAAGTATTTTGAATTTGATACGGCCTACTGGAATACACATCTAGATACTCTTAAGCAATACCGTCCTTCCAATTCTGTTCTTCCAAAACCTAAACACCAACAAAGTAACTCTCATACCATAATACAAGGTTAGCTAATCTCTAGAATTATGAGCCAAACTCTTGTGAAGATGTTGTTATGATGGAATTGTTGTGGTATTTATGCTTATAGAAATTTTGGGATTATGAAATTGCTGCCGGAACTCTGCCAAATTTTCTTAACATGCTTGGGGAAATAATCAAAATGACTACTTTACAAGGGGAAATGAATTTATTCTTACCCTATAGGCATATGATATTCTAAGAAAACCAATTAAAGCATCAAACACCCTCTAAAACCATAACAACACCGAATTAATAAGCCTGAAATACACGTTTCAGATGTACTTCCTTTATTACTATTAAGAGGTATATCAAAAAGGTTTTAATGGCTTACTTGTAATATATTGTTGTTGCAGGTATGTCTTCTTTCCCCAAGTCTGAGCCTACTCTTTCACTTGTACCTGTTCCTATCGATGCTCAGCAGGTAACATAACTTCCATTTAATGTCTATTTATCATGCTTTCTTAGATTCTACTCATTAACTCATTCGCCTTTTGCAGGTCATACCTCACTTTATATCTCGCATAATTCCTCCTTATCACAAAACTGGAGAACCAGCATTCCCATATCCTGTGAAATATGGCGATGAACTACTTTATAGCAAAACCATCTTCCCAACTACCTTTGTCAAAGCATGGCCTCAAGTTCCAGACGGTTGGATTAAGTGGGTGAATGACTTAACCCCACACTTCTCTGATCGATGGGAAAAAAATCAGAATATGGCCTCTCATTCGGTTGTTTACCACGCAGATCCCTTTTCTAGGTCATTTACTTTCAGTTGCTTACCGCTTCTGGTCTAAGGATTGCAACTCTTTCATTTTTTGAGCTATGCCTATGTCGATCACCCTCAGAGACATGCTTGCTATCATAAGATTATCCGTGGTAGGTGTCGAGAAACCAATTCTTATCAATAGTACAGACTCTCTCAGTGGTTTTGACACCAAGTATTTGACTTACGCGGCTTTAATTAAGGGTATGGCAGGCTGATTGCAAGATCTTGAGGTAGAACACATCTACTTTATATGGTGTCTACTATATCGACTTATATTCTATCTTTCATCAGCCCAAGCAAGTAGTGAGTACCTTCCACTAGCTCATCATGTTGCCCGCGGAGGGACATGTGCACTTGGTACTAAGCTATTGGCTGTGGTCTACAGTGATCTTACCAAGACCATCTCAGATGAGCCAATCCATAAAATGGGTGGCAGTGCTTGGTTAGTACAACTGTGGCTACTTACTTATTTCCCAACCCTTTCAAGACATCCTATCCTTCAAGAAGATTTTCACGGTCTGCGCGTCACCAACTGCACCTGTTCTATGTCTGAAGCTGCCATCACTGACTACTTTCAAAAGTTAACTTTTGAAAAATTTACTTCACCCCTCATATTCTCTCAGGACACTGACGAGGATTGTATCCTGCCAATCTAGGCCAGAAACTATTTCCCTGGTAGAGTCCCTCATGCTACGTTGACTTGGGCAACTTTCACTCAGCCCTACTTACTCTTCAAAGGTGGGGCTTCCACTAATTTTCCTTCATCTGACACTGTTGACACCCTTTAGCATAATTGATGCAGTCTTTTAGTATGGACGGCCAATAGTAGCCATGTCTCCATATTAACCACCTCATTTTAATGCCAGATTGGTGTGCTCCACAAACTCCTTCATGAACTTGCTTCATCACCTCCAAGGCATCAAGGAAGCTCAAGCACCTTAGGAGCAATCCATCAAAGCCCTTCCTAAAGAGATCCTCTTCAATTAACATATACTGCAAAGCTCAAACCCTCACAATATAAGGAACTTTCACATTGGGGCAACACAGGTAACTCTTCAATACATCCCTCCAGTCTTTTGTATTTCGTGTATCTGTATGAAAGCTTTCCAATATAATTCCCCTTTCCAATATATCCAACCTAACTGCTACTTGTGCCAACTCATTAGCTTCCCAATTTTGCTACCTTAGTATAAGATTAAAAGAGACTTCCTTAAAATCCTCTAGCAGTTGTATTGTGGCTGTAAAATAACGAGCCAGCAATATATTATTGCACTTGTACTCGCCCGCAAGCTGCCTCAACACTAATTATGAGTCTCCTATAATTTTCACTTCTTCTGCTCCTAATTCTTTCAATATCTCTAGGCCTATATCAAGTACCTCATATTCTGCTTGATTATTGGTGCAGTTGAAGTTTAGATTAAAAGACATTATGGTCTTGATTCCACTCGGGGAAACGATGACTACGCCTGCCCCAGATGCTTTCTCAGTGCACGAGCCATCAAACTTTAAGATCCAATGTATTTTTTCTAAGTGAAAAACACCCAAATCAGGTTGTTTCTCCCTTTCAACTTCCACACATGGATGATCGGCCAAAAAATCTGCCAATGCCTGGCCCTTTACTGCCTTTTGGGGAAGGTAAGCCAGTGTAAACTCAGCTAATGCCAATGCCCATTTCCCAATTCTTCCTGTAATCATAGGTCTGGATAACATATACTTGATTAAATCTATTTATGATACTATATATACTTTAGTTCTGATCATATAATGTCTTAACTTTGTGCAGGCAAAATAAAGAGCCAGACATAATTTCTCTATAGGTGTGTACCTAATTTCCGTATCGTTTAGCACTCTACTTAAATAATAGATTGCCTGCTCATGTCCTGCAAAGTTATTTTGTGATAGCAGACATCCTACAGAGTTATAGGCAGCAAAAATATAAAGCCTCAAAGGATAGCCATCCTTAGGAGGCATTAAGACAGGAGGCTTACTTAAATACTCCTTGATCTTTTCGAATGCAGCTTGATGGCATTCTTCCTACAGGAACTCATCTTCTTTCTTCAATTTTAACAAGTTGGAAAATTCTTTCACCCTTCCTGCTAAATTTGAAATGAATCGCCTAAGGTAATTAACCTTCCCCAAGAATTGTTGCAATTCCTTTTTATTACTTGGGGCAGCTGCCCCTATGATGGCCTTTGCTTTATTCTGATCAATCTCAATTCCCCTTTGATGTACCAAGAAACCTAAAAAGTTTCCAGCTCTTACCCCGAAAGCACACTTAAGCGGGTTCAGCTTCAACTGGTATTTCCTCAATCTTTCAAACCCATTTCTCAAATGGCCTATATGTTCTTTCTCCATTTTTGACTTAACCACTATGTCATCAATATACACTTCTATGGTTTTGCCAATTAAGTCATGAAAAATTAAATTCATAATCCTTTGATATGTAGCT
>CANYBF010116647.1:0-48867 GCA_948192965.1 Dalechampia spathulata
CTCTTTTTGTGTCTGTGTAGCGTGTGTATAGTTAGCGTGGCAGTAGTTATGTTAGTACGGTATCCTGTATAGCTTTTGGTGGTTGATTGTATACGCTCACTGTATGTATAACAGGTTTTATTTATATGAGGTTGCCTGTTAATGATTATGTTTACATTTGGGTGTATGATTGGGAATGGATCCCGGGTATTGAATGTATGCTTGTCACGTTGTTTCCGCAGCACAACCACCATTAGGCTTAGAGTGGGTCCCCATACGACGTCTTTTCGAGGCATCCCTGACGGTACCGGCACTGGTTCTCTACAGGGAGCCGCTGTCTGTGTCGTGGGAGCATGTCTACCTGGGTATGGGTCGGGTGTGACATGAACCATGATCTTAAATCACTTAATTTAATAAAGATCATAAATTTAAAACTAGTGATAATTAAGATTCCTTTAAAGTCATTCAAATTTCTTCATGTAAGTCAATATTTAAAACATACATCAATATTTTAAAATATTAACTCATGTGATCTGGTTAAATCCATTTCAATAAAAGATCAGCTATCACATTCTTAATAACGTAAGTGTAATTATTTACAATAATAACTTGGTACATCCCCATCGGTAAGAAAAAATTAATAATAACATCTTACATACATGATAAGTGTTTAATAGGTAAACAGATGACATAAAAATTAGGAAGCATGTCAATCATGTACAAAAGACACGACATGGTGCATCATAAAGTTATGAGAGTGACTTCTATTAAAGCACTTGACACATAAAAAGTAACCACATTAACTTTATAACTTTATATGCACTCATGCTAAACATGTTTCTATAAATTACTCGTGCATTAAGATGCCATCAAAACTTAATTGCTTAGTGAGAGTGTTTAGAAGCTACGGGTCATGCATAAATCATGTTAATTATTTCTTATCCTTATTCAATTCTAAGTTCCATACCTGTCATCAAATCATGTAAACATGCATTGATATTATGCAATAATATTTTTGTTCCATGTTCATTTTCTTTTCTTTATTTATATAACAATAATGCCCCATATTATTCATTCACATATCCAATCACCATACCAAGATACTTGTAAGCTAATGTTCATTTTCATATTTATCTCATGCACATCATCATCATGTGCATTGCATAACCACATGTCATGTTCTTCATAAAATATATCATATAAATAGATATGCAATAAGTTTCATCATCTTATTGAATAAGTTGCAAAGTCCACATGCATATATTGTTGGGTTATGAAAATGTGTTTAGTAGCTGAAGATGTAATTTAAAATTTTTAAAACACATGATTTCATCAGATCTAGCAATCTCATTCATAGAATACAATAATAAATAAGAAGATCATTAAAGAAGAGATCAAAAACTTACTTTTATACAGATCTCCTTCTTTTTTGTTCATCAGAAAAGTTGTAACAAACTTTTCAATCCCCAATGTAAAGGATCTCTAAACTATCCACACAAGCAACATGAATGACTAGTAATCAATATTACTTATTTTGTTTTTGAGACTAGTAAAACAAAACAAAGAAGAATAGATGAAGAATAAGAATGAATTCAGTTCTGCTTTGGGATCTTCTATCAAAAGCCAAATTGTTCTTCTTGTTCTTGAGCTTTGAATGGATTAGAACAATGGAGGAAGGAGGCAGTCAAAAATGCTTTTGTATGTCCCTCTTTTTCCAAACTGTAATACCTAAACCTAATTAGGTTTTAAGTTTAATAAGTTAGGTCATGTGCATGTCACATGCTTCAGGCATGTAACTTGCATGTGACTAACTTAAATCTCCTTCCCATAAGCACATGACAATCATGTGCATTCCCTTTTAATTCATCATACATAAATAAGTCATGTGACAATCACATATTGACCATTAAATGATTTAGTTCCTTCCAAATCTGTACATAATATACATATAGAACATGTCATCTTAAATCACTTGTATCTTGAGTTCTACTTATCAGATTTAAGTGATCTTGGTATCAAATCGAAGCTCTTTTCATGCTCTTTCAAATGAACATAAAAGATCTAGGTTATTCTATAACTACAAAACATTATTTTATCAACATCCATTCATGATTATCATTCCTCTTACTTTTAGTATGCAACCTTTTGGGTTCTTGATATGTTGACAACATATGAATATATTATTAAACTTCATTTAATAACATCATATGTAAATCAGGAGTGGTATCTAGTCATACATCATGACTACCTAAATGTCAAGAGGTCATTAGTTTGACTACAACCCTTCTATATCAAATTCCATGCAATAAACTCCTTTCACCATTCACTATCTCATTTAAGTTTGAGTATGGATTAATGTCAACTCAATATATAATCAAGTGTGTTAGATCATGCCCTAAATTTAATGTTTCATGTACCATAATCTTTATTCCTAAAATTATGTTATGAAACTCATTCATCAATAGGCATTTTACTTTGGCCAGAGATTCCTGAATAAAGAATATTACATGAGTCAATGAGATAAAACCCCTACATTTAATTTGGGGTGGTGAATCCTTTATTGATAAATAAATACCTTCAACTACTTTATACTATATCCAATCTCCAAGCTATGAACACCTCCTAAGAAGGAATAAAACATAGCAGTCAAAACATAGCGATCCATAATTAAGATAACCTTGTTATCTCAAGTCTTAAGGATACTTGCACTATTGATATGAGTGAGATATATTTCATAGACATAGATTAATCATCCATATGAAAATCTCACTGGCAAGGTCTCTAATGAGTCAGTCCCAAACCGTCCATCCACATGTTCACTTTAGACAACTCTTGTCATGATGAATAAGAATTATCCCAAAAGGAAGTATAACATATGCTGATCTTAACCGTATTAATAATATCCATTCTTATTAATACATTGATCAAGGATAATTTAGATATTAAACATTTGCATACAATAAGAATCTCATTTCATAAACTCTCTATGAATTCCCTTATACTGTTCCAATACCTTTCAAGCAAACTGAACAATGAATAATGTCTTTTATTGATAAATTATTCAATATTAAATTACAATAAAACATGGTGCTCTATAGTATACATTAACATATACCTCATCACCAACATGCATATTATAATTATCATATACGACTATCATCACATTGAATCTTATCACTTTACCAATTTCTCATCCATTAGAGTTTTATTTATTTATTTCTTATAGCCTTTTATTTTACATTCTCACTTCCTCATTCCAATTATATTCTTTTTTAGTTTTCATTATAAAAGGTTTGTATTTGGTAATTATCACATCCAGTTCAATAAGATACACTCCATAAAAAGATTAATAAATCTCTTAATTAATACTTTATCATTCCTTTCATAAGTTTTAATTAACAAATTTCAAATCCCTTGCCTATACTAAAATTAATATTTCTCCTTCCTCAACTTAATCATTTATCCATATTAAGTATTCAATTTCTTTCCATTAGAATTTTTTTACAAAACTCATTTGTCACTTAATGATTTTTAACTTATATTCTATCTTATTATTTATATCTTGCACTTATATGCATTAAGATATTGACCAATATCAATATTACTTTACTCCATGAATTAAACAATTATCATATATATATTATTAAACCAATCATGGCAAGTGATAATTATACTTATAAACATAATTAATTATACAGAGATGATGGATGTGATAATATTGTTGGTTTAATGTTCCAATATTTTATTACACTTGTATGTATGTATGTATGTGTGTGTCTATATATAAATAATCTTATTTTAGGTCATTTTTTACAATTCACATCTCATTTTAGTTTAAATACTTAAATTTCATAATCAAGTTTGACCAATTATGATGTTTATTTGGGACACTTAAGTTAAGGTATAAGTAACTTAAACTAGTTTTTGGAGCTCATTCATTTTTTTTCACTCTCATGCATATAACTTGACTCGAGTATACCCTCAACTTAACTCGAGTAGATCTCTGGAACCATCCTTTTTCCTCAAATCAGTTATATTTTGAATTTTTTATTATGAAATGTTTGCACTTGATATTGTTAATGTAGTATTTCAATGTTTTATTATATTTGTATGTATATACAAATCTCATTTAGGTTCTTATTCATAGTTGACTTCTTATTTTAGTTTAAATACTCATTTCTCATAATCAATTTTTGGTCAATCATGATATTTATTTAGAGTACTCAAGTTAATTAGGTGTAACTTAACTCAAATTAGTCTTTGAAACTTAATTTCTACTCTCCTAATGTAACTCGACTCAAGTAAACTTCCACTCAACTGGAGTAAATTTCTAGACTAAAGTTTTTCACTTTCTGAAGGTCACTCGACTTAAGTAAGTGGCTGGATTAAAACTTGTTTCCATGTTTTCTTAAGCAACTCAACTTGAGTTGCCTCAACTTGACTTGAGTTGATCTATTAAACACCTTATGCATTTTTAATGATTTTTTAAGCCTCTATATCACTTATTTCAAAGATTTTAAGAATAGGATTACTTTCTCCATCCACTATTTCTTATTACATTTTATTCACAATATCATCAACTCAATACCAAATTACCACATCTTTATCATAGTTGTATTTATACATCATATACACTTAAAAATCAATCCTCATTTTCATAAACAACTCCAAGAAAGTTTAGACACTTATAAGAACTCCTTAGCTCCTAAATGAGTTAGAAAGGATGAATTTATGCGTAAAGGATTTATAGCGAGCTTATAACTCCTTATGCTATTTTCTTGACTTTTCTTCTATCTAAGCAACTCCCAAGAGTCCTTAAAATCTTTGCTTAAGTTAAAATTATTTTCACTAGTATTTATGATGAAAAAATTGAAGAAAAGAAGAAGATAAGAGTTTGGTTTTTGCTAAGGAAATTTGAAAGTAAATTTTGCAAGAGTTTAGCTAAGATGTCTCATTTTCTTCCCCATTCCTCTTCACCCCTCTCTTATTTATAGATCTGATGGAAATTAATTAAAAAAATATTAATTAGTATTAAATGAAAGGTTATTAACACCCTATTGATCCATTCAACATTAATTAACGTAATCTCTTAATTAATTGCTAATTAGATGCAAATGGATAATGCCCAAGGGTAACCCAAACATGTCAACCCCCATCTCCTCTCCTCAGTCCCTGTATTTTGTTATAAATTAGCTTTTTCAGCCCTATATTTTTTATTTTTATTTTTTTATTATCAAGTTATTTTAATAATTAATTCAAGCCTTCATCTACTCCCTTCATATAAATTAGAGTATTATAACTCATATAATTATTTGTATCATCTCAATATAATTAAATTAAAATTCATTTTATCATGAATAAATTTTCATATTTGTAGAAATTTACCACATAATTTTTAAATTTTTTTTAATTTACTCAAATAAAATAAATTTCTATTATTGGTTCAATTAAATTATAAATTTAGAGTCCAAAATGCTAAAATATATGCATAGTATAATTATCTCTAATTTCTAATATTTATGATTATCAATTAAGAATCATTCATATAATTTATATAAGAAATTTTTCAGATCTAAGTAGCATACACGAATTTTATGTATTCAACAAGATACTTTATTATACATTAATTTGTATAATAATATTCTATAAAAATTTTATTTATCACTATTTTAAATTTTTGGATCATACTTTAAAATTTTTTATTCATATTAATTATTTCTCTTATCAAAGTTTTACTTTAGTTATAGTTGAAATTTTTTTTTCAAAATATTAGTTACTTCCATAATCATAATCATACTTCATACCTCAATAATTTATAGAAATCTCATGAACTTCACATTATTTTTCTATCATCCAACAATCAAGGGGTTGAATTTATGTTTGCATGTTCTAAATTTTCTAAAGAATCCTGAGATAAGATATCTTTTAAGTTCATATATAAATCATTTATATATATGTGATATCTCATAAATATACGAGTAATAAAATATGAATAACTAAAATAAATATTCATTCTTCTAAAAAAATTTCCTGAAAGATTTTGAAAATTTAATTTTAATTATTTAAATTAAATTATCATAAAAATAAAATATTATAATTTATATTTATTTTGTATAATGATACTTGATACGAGTATATCAGGCAATGATATAATAATATCATTTAACAATTTACAAATATACCTCTTATAATATAATTACATGTAATATATAAAGGTATTTTTTAAATGAGTATGAAAATATAAAATAGTATATACAAATTGATGTTTAATGTATTTTTGAGTTATAGGGATTATAAATTTGATATTGTATGCCTTATGAACATAAGATCTCATGTCATGACCTAATTTGACTTATTATATTATATTTGATATAAGTGTACCATGTGATGGTATAATTATATCATTTATTAACTTGTAAATGTTGATTATATGTAATCTATAAAGTTATTTTAAAGTGAGTATAAAAATATAAAATAATATATAAATTTATGAGTTATATGATTATAAATTTGATGTTATATGCCTTATAAAATATTTAAATTTTACTTTAATACACACTATAAATTTAGTTATTTGATTCGATAAATCATGAATTATTTGATATTTGATATTTGTATTTAAGGATTTAATTTTTTGATTATTTTTTTCTATTTTATTTAAATGATAATATAC
This sequence comes from Dalechampia spathulata, assembly GCA_948192965.1. Classification (NCBI taxonomy): domain Eukaryota; kingdom Viridiplantae; phylum Streptophyta; class Magnoliopsida; order Malpighiales; family Euphorbiaceae; genus Dalechampia; species Dalechampia spathulata. The sequence goes on from CANYBF010116647.1 coordinate 6,653, forward strand.
ACTCATTTTTTGAAAACATTTTGCATCAATATTATATTATTTTAATTGTTTTTTTACAGTTTCCTTAATCCTTATAAAAGAAAATGTTTACTTGATTTTGCATTAACAACTTCATCAAACAAAATAAAAAATAAAAAATAAAAAATATAACTTAGAGTAAATAATTAAAATAAGTAATTAAATTCTAAATAATCTTGATCATTTAATTTAAATTAAATAATTAAAATTTTCTAACACGATACATTATATTAAAAAAAATGAATCTTGGATCAAAATCAACAAAAAATCTAATGAATTTGCAGAAAAAAATTAGAAGAAAATAAAAAAATAAAATTGGAAAAAGCAAGGTGAATTTTTTTTTTATTTAATCTTTTTTAATAGATGAAGTTTCTGTTCTCTTATTTGTTGTCCGATGGAAAAGACTGTTGTTGAAATTTTTACAGCTGCTGCTTTCTCTTGTCTTATTTTAATTTTATTATTCTGTTCTCTTTCCGAAGATACTTTAATAGAATAAATCTTGTTTTCATTTATGATAAATTGAAAAGGAGATTTGTAAAAATCCAAGATTTTGCTATGTCCACGAACAAGACAACAATGATCATAAATGATGAACCAGAGAACAAAGAGAGTAGAAAAGATAATTGAAAGGAAAAAAGATAAATTATTTGACAACTTTCATGTCTCTTCTCGTGTAAGTTTCGTTTGTTTTTGTGTGGATTTCTTTTATGGGTTTTCTTCTCTAATTATACATTCTCTCTCCCCTCTCTCTCTCTCTATCTCTAAATCTTCCTTGAGAGAATGGCCCAGCAGATCCAAAATCGTTTCTTTCATCCATTAATGACTTTTTCTTGCTGTTTCCAAAATGCCCACTTTGCTGTTTGCCTCTTTTGAGGTCTCTCTCTCTCTCTCTCTCTCACACACACACACACACACACACTCACACGCACTCTATCTGTTTGCTTTTCATTTCTAGAGATACCGACTTTGATATTTTTTTGGCGTCTAGTGTGTCTCCCTTCCTCTCTAACTCTGAGTTTTTCAATGAGGGATTAATTTGTGGGTTTTTCATTAACTGTTGATTGATTAGTGTTTGTTTTGGATTCTTGAGGAGGTAGTGTTTTGTTAAAGGCTCTTCTCCTTTTTTCTTTCCTTTCCTTTTTTGGGTTATGATTTTTATTCTTAAAGATTACACCTTTAATGGGTTTTGATTTTTCTTTCTCCATCTGGTTATTAGATTTGTTGTTTGTGTGGTTTAATGTCTGATCATACAATGAATGATCGGATTCTTTAAGTTCGCTGTTTGTCGTTCATTCTTCAAGAAAAAAGGGAAACTTTAGGATGTGTTTGGCGATTGCAGTTTCTTCATAGATTCTTATGTGATGTTTTACAAAAATAAACAATTAAAGAGGGTCTTCAATATGTTGGTGATGTGCATTGATGGCTGCTATTTGCCTGGATTTTTCTCTGGTTTTAATTCCTTTCTTTCCATTGATATGGGATTTGCTGAAGTTTGATGAACCCTTTATTTGAATCTCTTTTCTTTTTCAGAAAACTTTATCTACCAAGAGAGGCCTGGAAAGAACTAATGTTGATTGTGGGTGGCTTTACTCGATGATGAAAATTAGGCTTCCATCGGCTGCTTCTGTCCTGTGTAGCATTTGCCACCAAGTGAGAAATTCTGTTTGCTTGAAATTGGATATTTGATGATGTTTTTCTTACAAGTTCATTAGCATATTTCCATGTTATCGGGTTCCTTTAAAACTGGATGTTCTGTGATGGGTTAATCTGAACCTTCCATTTTACTCTGCAGTACTGGTTAAATTCTGATGTTATATGAATGTGAATCGCTTGCATGGATTTTCGTGGCCTTCACCTTGACCCATTGTTTATAGGTTGATGAAACTCATTTTAGTTTATATTTGGTTATATGTTCGATGTTCCTGTTCTACTTGAATAATTCTGGCCAAAGTTAATCACTTAGATTTGATCAAGAACTACAATTTGTTTTCCCAGGTGGATGAACTTTGTTCCATCTTTCTGGGAATCTTCTTGTTGTTTACACTGGTTGTGTTTTGGTCGCAGAATTCTATTCTAATGAAGTGACAAAAGATATAAGGACTGGCAGAGTGCTGTGTTCTATCTTGTCGAGATATCAATTTGTACCCATTCTCCAAGTTTCATGGCAATGCTAGGAATGCAAACAGATATGCAGTACCATTGTCTCCCAGGATATTGTTCCACAAGGGAGCTCAATTTGAATGCCAGTTATGGTATTCTGCCCTTCAACAATGTTGAGAACATCCCAAAGAAGGGCTCCTGCTACAATGGAAGCTTGGCACCACCGTATCCGGATCAATATTTGGCTTACAAGGAAAAGATGAAGCAGACAATGCTCCAGCATGAAGCTATATTCAAGGATCAGGTAAGAGAAAAGTTTTGCTTCTCGTAATACTGCCCAAATGATCGCAACTAATGAAGCCTCCGCTGATTGTATCACATGCAAGGATAGATTCTGTTTTATAGAATTACTTGAAATGTTTCATTTTTTCAATGGTAATAATCTCCGATCTAATTGACTATTCAAGTTAAAAAATCAGATACACAGTTGTTGAAATTTGTTTAAGCTTGTGTTTTGACTGTCTAGATCCACGAACTCCACCGACTCTACAACAGGCAGAGAGAATTGATGTATGAAATGAAAATGATAAAGTTTTATGGACATCATCTACAATCACCAACCTCACAGTCAAATCAAATCTCTCCTGGAACCTCATTCAAGTATTCCCAGCAAATGTGCAGGGTTTCAACCTTGCCCTGGATGATTCCTGCTTATGGTCATTCGTTTGGTCACCGCCCTGAAAATAACCAATCACATTTGAATCATGTAGAAGGACAGATCCCAAAGGCAGGCTGTGGTACTGTTCAAACTGAAGGGTTGGAAGAAAAGCCTGAGTTGGTGGAGTCGAAGTTTAAGAAAGTTGGCAAAAAGATACTGGATCTGGAACTTCCTGCTTATGAGTATGTTGACAGTGAACAAGATGATCCTTCAGCTTGGGAAACAGTTCCTCTTGAGGGGCCAAGTTATCCCAGAAGAAGCATCAATGAAGATGTGCAGAAGAATAATGTGGAAATGTCTCATGAGATTCAGGATACCGTGGCTATTCAAAATGATAAAATCTCTCGAGCTTCATTTTCTATGAGAACCATGTGTTTCGCTGATTTGAATGAGCCCGTCATGCTTGAGGATGAAATAGATCCCAAATCCATTAATTTTCCAAGAACTGTAGCAGACCACGGAGAGATCCCCTGCAATGATCTGTCTAGAGAAAATAATTCAGATTTTCAAATACAGTTGAAGGAGACTCTCAAAGATACCCAGGCGAGGGAGAATCCTGAAGCTTTCTCAAATGTTTTACATCTGGAGAAGAGTGGACATAGACAGGGGTTCTCATCTGGCAATGATGAAGCTGGTAAGAACTATATTAGTGCATCAGATTGGAAATTAGAATATTCATTAGTTTTTTCATGGAAATTGGACAAAAGTTATTGTTATTTTTTTCTCAGATAGTGGCTAATTTTGAACTGATGTGTTTTTACTGTTAATAACTTAACCTTACTGGTATTTTCACCTTCAGGGCAAAGCAGCAGCGACTTGAATGCTTCACCTGAAAGGGCACGTGCAGAAACATTTTCCACCTCATCTAAAGATGATGAGATTGAGCAAGCTCATGAAGTTTCAATATCTCGTCTAAACTTAAAGAGAAAACGAAACCTTTTTGGTTTTGAGAGCTGTCCTGGACAGGATGCTGCTGAACACAAGCATACCTCAAGTGAACTCATTCATGAAGATGATGTCATAAATGGTGATTCATCTTTGGTTTCATCTTGGCGAAATCAGGTATGTGATGTTTTGAGGGTTCCTATAGCAGTACAAGCTCTTCCATGTTCTGATAGTCCTTCACGATTGAATGGAATTTCCACGCTCAGAATCCCTCAAATTGATGGTGGCAAGTCTTTCCTTGATATAAATGTTGAACCCAAAACCTCAAGTGCTCAAAGCAGTTTTTCATCTGAAAGTGATGCTAACGAGAAACACTTGAAAGATTCCAGGGATTTGAACTTGGCTGGGATTATAGACCTGAATTGTACTTCTCCTAGTTCTTCAGATGCCGCTGCTTATACTACTTGGCTCACAAATGGTGGAGAGAAACTTAAAGATTTGACGAACTTGACTGGGCTTGCAGAAACCAATAAGAAACGTGCTGTGGACTGTAATTTTTCAGATGAGACGGGAGAGCAGCTCAGTACAAATGAGCTAGTTTTAGGAAATAACCTTGTTAAGAAATCTTCAGGCTTTGGATTCCATGTTGATCTCAACTCGTCCGTGAAAGAGGAAGAGCTTTCACAGTTGCCCTCTTTGTCATCTCAAATAGACTTGCAGGCACCTGCAAGTCCTGAAAACGAGGAGAGGACTCCGCCTAGAGAAGAATCAGATGAAAATCAACTTAAAACACCTCGTATACCGTCTAAGCAAAAAAATTCTGATCTGCTCGAGAATTTTATCAGAGTTGCTGCAGAGGCTATAGTGTCCATGTCATCATTTAAGGCTCAGAATGATAATGAGAATGCAGGTACCGAACCATCTGAAGCTGCAGAAAGTTCCTGTCTCTTTTGGTTTTCCCAGCTAGCTTCTTCTGCGATAGACGATCCAAACAGTGAATTTGGTGTAGCCTTGAGTTGTAAGAACTTTGATACGTACACTGAATACCCTTCTGATGGGATTGACTACTTTGAGGCCATGACATTGAAGCTTGAGGAGACAAAGGTGGAAGGGTTCTCCTGTGAAACCAATGTCGAAATGGAGGAAATGACATGCGCACCTTCATCACCAAGTCAACCAAGAAGAGGCCGGTCAAAAAGAGGGAGGCAGCTTCGAAACGATTTTCAGAGCGAAATTCTCCCAAGTCTAGCTTCTCTGTCAAGGTACGAGGTAACTGAGGATCTTCAGGTAATAGGAGGTCTTATTGAGGCTGTTCGTCAGAGCACAGAAGCAAGAACAGGTACAAACGGGCGGACTAGAGGGAGAAAGAGGAGGTCTTCTATATCTTCCTTCAAGGCAGAAAACTCATTGTGCACACAGTTGAATCAACAAAACAAACATGGGGAATGCAGAAACGAGGAATGGAACCTAGTAGGCTGGGGGAAAACAACAAGGCGTCGCAGGGGCCAGAGATATCCTGCTAGCAATCCACGGATTATTTCAGGGCAAGTGTAGCTACACACTCTGCTGGTTTTGATTTTTCAGGATAAGTTGACAGTGATTGAACCATGAGATGGTCTTGTACATGGAAAAGCATCATATATTTGCCAAACCTTACAAGCTTTCGTTTTTTGGGTTGAGTTTATAACGAGCAGGGAAAACGCTTGTACATGTCTGCTAAACGAAAAACCAATGATTGACCACATCCATTGTTGCTAGCTGATTATCTTCGTTGGCCTTTAATAAATTGTGCAGGATCTTCATGAAAATGCTTGTAGAAGCAAAAAGACAGACCATATACACACATCAGGAGTAATACAATCTCTGTTTACCAAATTGTTCAACATTCCAAGTCTGAAGATAATTCATTTCTGGTTTGAGCTCAAGCTTGGTCCAGCAAATCACCGCCCCTTCTGCAATAAAGAACAAGAAAATCTCTTACCTCTGACATCATTATGCTTTTCGATTATATAAATCGAATTTTTAACAAAATTTCCAATCATACTATGACAAACAAGTCAAAGGTCGGAAAAATTTAAACAAGCAAAACTAAATAAATTATTAAATGCACCCATTAACAATGATCTTATAATCTAATCCTACGGGGGTTCTTCACGAAGTTTAAAGCTTGGAATAGTTAAAATAAGATGGTAGAAAATACCGACTAGTTGAGCAGGGAATGATAATATTGCCGGCTAGAGAAGTACGGTGTCGTTTTGAAAGTCATTAGCCATCTTCTGTCACACACCTGGTTCTCTATTAGCAAGACACAGTATCTCTTTCTCCCTCTCAATCTGTTACGTGCTTTTGCTGAATATAAAGGCCGCGTCTTTTATTCACTTACTTATTTCCCTTTTTCATTCTCTATTTCTTTAGTTCCTTGTCGAGATGGGGATGTAGAAGGACAAGCAGACATGTCATATTCTACCTCTGGTAAACTCATGTTCTAATTTTTGAATTGTAACCCATTTATCGTTTTTAATCAGATTTGTAATGGGTTTTCAGTCTTTTTCTTGTCTGTAACTGTTCTTATTTTATTTGGGTATTTCATTTTCTCCATCAAATTTGATTCGTTGGTAAGATTTTGCTATGAAATCTCTGGCTCTTTTATGGAATTCTATCGGTATTGTTGATGTGAATTACCATACCCAGTTATAAAGATTTATGCTTTAAATGCTCTCCATATAATTTTAGTTGTAGAAATCTCGAAATCTTTGATTTTTTGAGCAGTGTCATATAACACAATTTGATGGAATCACAAAAAGAACTAAGTTGGTGGAGGGGATGATTTGACCCAAACAGAAAACAGACTACTTCCTTTTTGGTTGTTATGGTAAGTTTTAGCTGTGTGTTCCATCCAATTTTCTTCAAGTAATTAGGCAATTGGGTGGATGTTCTTAGCACACAAACAATGCCTTGGTTTCCCGTGCATCTTAATTGTTGGTGGGCTGCTTTTCCCATCATACATCGCATGAGTTTCGTAGAAAGGAATGTGTATGCATTTATTGGCATGAGAAAGTGATATGATATTATCAGTTTCTTCAGTCAAACTCATAAGTGATTATGTAGAAGATTTTGTGTATTGCCTGTCACGGTTTAACTTATATCTCATACTCATGATTTTCTGCTTGATTCTGGGTCGTCACTGCAGGTTCCTGTCTGCATAATGGTTGTTGGTATTCTTCGATTTTTTCGCATATGTGACATACTTGAAGGATTAACTTCTTTCTAAACCGGATTGTTTCGCCATCACCATGTGGAATTTTGCTTTAAAAACCATCAGTGGAACTGCTGGGTTGAAGACTGATACTTTAAAGGCAAGTCGAGCTCCTTCAGAGTGCTCAGATGATGAACCTTGTTTAACCAGTAGCAGAGATGAAGGACTGGAATGCCCTGTATGCTGGGAATCTTTCAACATCGTTGAAAATGTGCCTTATGTTTTATGGTGCGGCCACACTCTTTGTAAGAATTGTGTGCTTGGACTGCAAAGGGCTGTTGTGAAACTCCCCACCCTGCCAATCCAGCTTCCGTTCTTCATCACTTGCCCCTGGTGTAATATCCTGTCCTTAAGGTTGGTTTACAAAGGACATCTCAGGTTCCCCTCCAAGAACTACTTTTTACTATGGATGGTCGAGAGTATGAATGGTGATAGGTCCAAGTCAAACTTCTCCTTTTGCGACGATCATCAGCCTGTCTGCTCTTCAAACAGGAACCTACCTGTGGGAAATCTAGTTACCGGAGGCCAAACAAGCCATAACAGGCGAGCTCCACACACTCATCATCCCCTAGGATTTGGGTCTAACCGTGAGGACGGCCGGGTTAACTTTAGCTATTTAAATGCTGAGAGGCTTCAGATATCCCTACGCAAATCATTGGCTTTCTTTGTTCAGTTGACAGCTAAGTTTCCCTTAATTGTCATATTTCTTGTGATCATCTTGTACGCAATTCCAGCAAGCGCAGCTATCGTAGCGCTCTACATCATCATCACCATTGTATTTGCCATTCCTTCCTTTCTCGTCCTGTACTTTGCGTTGCCAAGTCTGGACTGGTTGGTGAGAGAGATCATCACTTGATTTGACATTGTCCTGCATTCTGAATTCTGAAAATGCATGGTGGCCTTGATGTTCTTGGCAATTCGACGACTTCCCTTGAATTAGAGTGCGTCCTGCCAGGAGATGGTATGAAGTTTAGCATTTGGCAGGTTAGTCGATTGCAGATGTGTGTTCTGGTCGACTTCCAGAATTTTGGACTTGGGCTTGTAATTCTATGAATTCCAGAACTCTGCTGCCTGTTGAATAGATTGAATTTTTGTTTATTATTACTAGTTTCTTCTGAATTATCATTTGGACTAAAAATACATGAAATAATGTGTTAATTTTAAAAATTTTAATTATGAAATTTTATATTATTTTTCTCCTACATTGTGCATTTTCTTATTACTTATAATTAATTTGCACCATTATTAGTATTAATAAATATCAATAATTAGGCTTACTTGATTTACTATTAATAATCATTAAAATGTATTAATCGTACTTACTTTTACTAATTATAATATGTCCACCAACATTTTTAAGCACCTAATTGACTGGAAATGAACTGTAAGGTCAAATTTAACAATCATTTAGAAGTTTAGGGCTTTAATTGACATTTTGTCCATTTTTCTTCTTAATTACTTCACACGTGTGTCTTAACTCCCAACAATCTTTCCCCGCCATTTTAGTGCAACTTCAAATCCTGTTTTGTTCTCTCTGGAAACCCTAATTCCAGAACAAAAAAAATTCAAAATGCCAATCACAGAAGAGCAACGACGAAGAGCAGAATCTAACCGATTAGCAGCATTGGCAAAGAGAAAGGCATTCGAAGAATCAACTGTCAACCAGCAAAAACAAAATCAACAACAAGAGCAGCAACATGATAATAGTAATAATAATCCATGGAGGCTATTTAAGTGTCGGAAACTCTCTCCTGATCGCATTTCTACTACAAAACCAAGACCATGTCTTCCCATCGATCCTAATTTGAATGCCCATTTGGACCAAAAGTTCCGGGTCCGGCTTGAAATTTGCTCTCCTGACTCTTTCTCTCTCACTCCTCAGGCTATTAAAGGGTTTCTTTATCCTGGCGAAGAAGAGTGCTTAATGAGATTAAATTGTTGCTTGTCTGATGTAAGTGGGTTCATTCTTTAGTGCTTCTTTTCCCTGAGGTTTTTCTTCGGGTTTCAAGAACTTCACGGAATTTCAGAGAAAATAAGAGAAAAAATTGAACGTCTAAATGTTGGTTTTACTTTAGCTTGTTTCATTTATTTTAGGTAATGCCATCACATTATACCCAAAATCACGGAGGTGGAAAGGCTTGTGTTTATAAGCTTAGAGAATATGATGTTGTTTTATCTTGTTTGAAGAACTACAAAGTTATTGAAATTGAGAAGATACCTTTCAGCACACTAAATGTAGTCCAAAGATTTTCACATTCCTTTGAGACTGGGCGATGGGAACCCTTCAGGCCTGAACATTTGGCTGACGACAAGGTAGATGAATTGATCGGGAAACTACCAAAAAAGTTATTGGATATGCTCTTGCCCTTTCAACTTGATGGTTTAAGGTTTGGTCTGCGAAGGGGTGGTCGGTGTCTTATTGCAGATGAAATGGGCCTTGGAAAAACGCTTCAGGTGGTTGTTTAATGATAATAAGTTGTGTAATATTTAAAATGTTGTTTCACATTCTGTTAGCATGTTCATCCTTCCATGTTTTAACATCCATGCTCGTTGAAGCACTTTTGACCAATGAGGGTTTTCGCTCTTTGATCTTGAAGATTGTACTGTTTCTGTAAAATTAAAGTTATCTAGGCATGCTAACTAATGTATATCTAATCAACAAAGTTTTTTTTGTGATTTCTTCCTTTTCTAGTAAATTTTTTCACCTATGCTTCCAGGATCCTCTTAAAATATCGCATAAACATGTGACTTCCTTTGGATATTAAATTTATTTCAGGCAATTGCTATTGCTGGTTGTTTCATGCATGAGGGTTCTATACTTGTTGTTTGCCCAGCTATTCTACGGTTTTCATGGGCGGAAGAATTGGAACGATGGCTACCATCTTGTTTACCTTCTGAAATCCACCTTGGTATTGAATTCTCATTTTCTCTAATTTGATTATCATTGCTGTTGTTTTTTATTTTGCCTGCTTGACTGTGGGAGGGGGTGCTAGGAAGGTGAAGTACATTCTCAATTAGAAGATTCCAATTCCATGGTTTACTTATCTCATTATTTAATAACGCCAATGCAACTGACGTCTTTAGTTTGGTTAAATACATTTCTTGACCCTTGAACTTTACTTGATTATTTTACCAAGTTCCTTTTTTCTGGTTGCATTTTATGGAGCCTTTAATCTTTTTATTAATTATTCTATTGAATCCCTTTTTTCGATAGCAAATATAAAATTATTTAGACATGTCATTTAAGGACTACTTTCAGTTCAAAAAATTGAACTTCTTATCATTCGTGATGTCAATATTAGTTTTAATGATTATATGTCAGCGCATGACTATTAATTATCAGTTTCTGCAGTAGAATGTTTGTGTAGTTTTGTTTCAAGCTGATTGTTAACAAATGAGTCGATAGAATAATCAATAAAATGTTAAGGGTCAATAATATGCAATAAAAGATTAGGCACTCAATTAATCTAGCTTGTTTAGGGGTAGTAAATGTGATTTTCAAGTCCTTTATGCATGCAGATGACCAGTAATTTTGACCATTCAATGACTAATAGGTTTAGAAATGTCTACTCAAAATGCATTGTGGTAGCTGTTGAGAAACTTCCTTGCATATTTTTGTTTGGTTGTTATAGATTGAAGTTAACCATAGACTGGAGCAAGTGATTATAACTACCGAGCAATATCAAGCTTCTTTTTTCTCTTTTTCATTTTTACTTTTAACCAAATTTTAATCATGAAATTGTTTTCATTTTTAACTCAGTTTTTGGTCATCAAAACAACCCGGTGTATCTAACAAGGTTCCCAAGAGTGGTTGTTATATCTTATACAATGTTACACCACCTGCGAAAGAGCATTCTTGAGCGAGAATGGGCTCTTCTGATAGTTGATGAATCTCACCATGTGCGATGTTCGAAAAAGAAGTCAGAACCGAATGAGGTAAGTTTTGTCTTTGTGATAGTCGATGATTGCTATTGATTATGTAAATGGGTCCTCATCAGAGGTCCTTCGATTTCATATAACAAATTTGAAATAATTAGGATTTCATTACTTCCAAATCCCTTGCCTTATAACTGGTTCTACATATGGTCATACCTGCAGTGGTTCATGTTCTGTTTGGAAACAATATACTCATAGGTTGGCAATTTAAGTTTCTTTTAAGATGGGATTGATAATTCTGTTTCCAATTTCCTTTTCAAGTACATTTTTTGGACTAGGGAAATATTATGATACTGTGCCCATACATGGCCGTTCTGATGTTGAAAGAGAGTACAAGGAAAGGATATGTGATGATGGTTGTACTGTTCAGCACTCATGCAAAACTCTTGAAACTTGCAATACCTTGTTTGAAGCTCAAGTCCTTCACCATTTCACTTGGTGATATATGTATGTTCTCCACTGGCATGGTAGTCCCAATCACTAGATAAGTTGTGAAAATAGATGTGTGGATGCACATTGTATGATTTTTTGGGAGTGCGGTGTGCATATCACATTATCTTTCCAAAGGACACTATCCTTTTATAGTGAGAGGATCTGCATAGAAATACGAATGTTCATTTTGAAAATTGTTGCTCAACCTTTTCAAATGTCAATATATGCCAAGCTGTAAGATGCATCACTCATAGCAATTTGTTTGTCGCTTCTTGTTATGTATGTTTGCTTCTCCAAGCATGGTAAACTTTTTGAGGATCAGAGCTCCATGTTCCTACCCAATTCTCATCTATTACTCGTACCTTATGATTGATATCCATATTTAATGGGCATATGATTGGAGAAAGCAAAATCCAGTGTGTCGCAGTAGGTAAATGATTGTATGTTTCATCAATACTAGTTGGCTGCAGAAAATGTGTTGGTGCACTTAGATATTCTTCATAGTTGATTGACATTAGGAGTTTCTTCACCGATGATACTTTCTTTGTGGGATTCGTTTTGTATGAAACTATTTTGAATAGTCATGTATTTGGATGTTAGACTAATCATTCCTGGTAATTAGTTGAAAGATTGTAATATTGCGTAGAGGGAGAGGATTGAAATCTTTTGGTCAAATTTATGGGTTATGCTCCTTAATTGCTTCTGAATTTACATGTCTCTTGTGCCAGTCACCTTTTCACTTTTATGTGTCAACAGGTAAAAGCTGTTCTTGATGTGGCAGCAAAGATCAAGCGCATAGTTCTTTTGTCTGGAACACCTTCATTGTCGAGGTCATAGCTTTTTTTCTGAGACATCATCCAATTTCTCTCTCTCTCTCTCTCCTGTTTAAAATTTTCCTACTGATTTTGAATGAACTTTGACACTGTTTGTTACTTGTTCATTTCTGACATTCCCTTTGCCTTTATTACTTTCTTTACTTTCTGCTGCTATTACCATCAATAGAAGAATGAATTTTGATATGTTACCTGTGAATTCCTAGGTGATCATAGGCCGTACGACATTTTTCATCAGATAAATATGTTATGGCAAGTTTCCTCCATATTTATTTTAATATGTTATTGTTCTCTAATATTGATTTATCTGGATAAATTTTTTTTTTTTTTTTTTTTGACTATGCTTCTGGTTTGCAGGCCTGGTTTATTAGGACAGAGCAAGTATGACTTTGCAAAAACTTACTGTGCAATTCAAGGTGTTCTGACTTCTGTGCAATTCAAGGTGATCCAAATAACATCATCAAATAGCACTATAGGATCTCTGCAACACTTCATAGAAACTTTACTTATGAATTTGCCTATTTTCATCTGTATGATTGATAAAAAAGAATAACATAAGGGTTAAAGAAAACAAATACTGAAAAAAGATTGCCATGATTGGTTTGGGAGATATTTTCGGTTAAAATTTCTGTGCTTTCTTTTGTTTAACCAAACCTTTGTTTTAGGACTTCTCAAGGGGCGTCCGCTTGGAAGAACTGAATGTGCTACTTACACAAACTGTTATGGTATACTCTCATTTGATGTCTTAAAATTTTGTGGCATCCTTCAAATATTATGTTGTTGTTGGCTGCTGTGATTTTCTTTCTCCTTTTGATTTGTCAATGAGCTTCAGGATGTTTGGTTTTGTTATAATTAATTAAGTCATGTGATAAGTCATGAACATGGGAAACAAGTACGAAAGTAATGAATTACTGTTCTAATATAGTTCCCTTTTCTATTTTTTGTTTATTCCTGTAGAAAATGGATTCAAAGAAAAAAAAAATCTCATTCATCAAGATAGCTTTATATACAAGATGCAAATAAAAACAAAAAGGAAATAAAATAAAATCTAGATCCTAAAATATGCTACCTGGTTATATTCCTAATTTATATTTTACAGCTGTAACACTTCCTTCATGTTGGAGTACAGATATTAATTATGCTCAACTTGTTACAAATACAATCAATTTGAACTCTACTACGAGCTTTGCTGAAAATAACTCCTAGTTGATGCTTTAGTGAAAATTGAGCTCCAGTCTTCATGAATCCTGTTGATATCAAGTATTGTTGAATTTTCTTACAAATAAAATGGAAAAAAGCGGTGTTGGGGAAGGCATTCAGCTGTGCTTTTGCAGTTTTCAAGGTGATCAAATAGGATTTTGGAGAAATTTTCATTATGGTTGACTTTTGTTTTTGCAGATAAGACGTTTAAAGAAACATGTGATGGAGCAGTTACCACCAAAACGTCGACAAATTATAAGATTATTGTTGAAGAAAGCAGACATAGTCTCAGCAAAGGCTACTGTTTGGACTGTGAGCGATGATACTTCTGAAAGCAATGGAACTAAAGGCATGTAAACTATATTACTATAAATCAGTCTTGTAAAGTTACCAAATACTGTGTAAAATTTGTTATTCCAACTTGTTCTTACTTCTTGATTGTGTAAATTGTTCTGACAAAGATAGTATGCAAAAGCAACATGTTGATGGTGTGCTGCTGATTTTTCAACATTTCAGTTTCTTTCAAGTGATTTGTCTGCTAATAAGTTCAAAGCATAATCATGAGTAGCTACCAATTGATGGCTGAGCAAGCTTAATTTTAAGCTTGCAATTGCATGTAACTTTCTGCATATTTCTTACCATACTTTTCTTTTGTCCATTTTCTGTCAGGTTCTGGTGCTTGTTGCAGATCAAGTCAGCTATCATACCAAAAGCTTGGTATTGCAAAATTATCTGGGTTTCGTGATTGGCTTTCCATTCATCCACTCATTACAGAATCAGATGGTGTTACAGAATTGGATGAAAACCCCGTCTCTCAGAAAATGATAATCTTTGCTCATCATCATAAAGTTCTTGATGGAGTGCAGGTTTGATGCTTTTACTGCTTCCTTCTGTTTGCTGCATTAAACATCCTTATTCTTGCTCAAAATAAAATAATAATAAAATAATCTCTTCGTTGAAAATGATGAATGCGCTTGCCATCGTTTTTAGAAACTATGCTGGAATATTTGAACATTGTCAAGCTGATCAAATGATTTTAGTTATTACTCTTGTAGAAATTCCATGAGCTGAAGAGATTATTAGGCCAAATTCATAATAATGATTCTAAATGGGGTTGGTACCTGTCTTACATAAATCAATTGATTTGTGTTAAGTGTCAATCTACTCCATTTATATATTACTTGAATTCATCACATATTTTTCACGTGGGATTTTCTAACACTCCCCTCAAGTGCAATTGGTTTGTATCAATTATCATTTGCTAAATATGAACCTTCACTTGAAGGCTTATCAAACACCTAGATCTAACTCAAAGGTCTTAAGTCCACAAACGGATCTTAGACTTCATGGTAGCTCAATCCCAGATATTCTAACACAAACTTAGGATTATCCAAGTTGGCCATCCTTGGCTCTAATACAATGTAGAAATTCCATTAGCCCAATTCCAGATCTTCAAACACAAGCTCACAATTATCCAATTTGGCCATTTTTGGCTCTAATATGATGTAGAAATTCCATGGCAAAAGAAAGTGTTGGATTAAACTCATAATAGTAACCCTAGATGAGGTTTGTACTCATTTTGTACAAAAGCAATCGGGTTGTATAAAATAGCAATGTACCCAATTTATATACCATTTAAATTCCTCACATGTTTTCCTTGTGAGATTCTCCAAAAATTATCACACCATCCAAATTCTCCAAACCATGTTACGTCATTTGCTCACTGGTTCCTCTCCATCCCGCTCCTTAAGTATGTATGCTACTGGTGTAATAGGAAGAGTGTTGATAACGTGTCAAATATGAACAATACTTTGCCTCTTTTTGTTATGTTCTGCTTTTGGTATTTGTATGAGGAAACCAAAAGGGTTGTATTGCTCAAATTTAATTAGCCCAGTTTCTATTCCCAAATCAGTTGCCATTTGTCGTAAACATTACTTTCCCATTTATTTTCACTTCCTTCTTGTCTAGGCCTTTCAGGTAGTGGCTTGAACAATTTTTACCTCGTGAATTCATGTGATTTATTATTCTTTGGTTGAGGAAAATGAGATGGGATTATTTAGTCATAAAATTCTAGAAATGGCAAGTTATTATCTCCTGAAATAATATATGAGTCTGGTAATTGTAAATTATCATTTCCTGCCCTTCATGGATTTAGCTTTACTTGTTTTTGCATTCTGGACTCAGGTTGCATTACCGCTAGCATTACTGAGTCATGGGTTGTTGTTTTTGATATACATTTGGTGTTTTCAATTGGCCAGGAGTTCATATGTGAGAAAGGGGTTGGATTTGTCCGCATTGATGGAAACACACTCCCCAGAGATAGGCAATCAGCTGTATTGTCATTCCGAGCATCAAAAGAGGCTAGTTCCATGCTTCTCACTGCTTTTTTCATTGTTTTGAAGCTGCTCCTCCATAAAACTTTTTAATGGTAGTGATTGTGGTTGTTATGGTTTATACATCTATGTGATTTGTACTTATAAATCACAATTGTCTTTTTTTTTTTGTTTTTTGAAAAAAATCCAGATTAAGTTTGCAATAATTGGTATAACAGCTGGGGGTGTCGGACTCGATTTTTCCTCGGCTCAAAATGTTGTGTTCTTGGAGCTCCCCCAGTCCGCATCATTGATGCTTCAGGTTTGAGTTTCTATATATGTTCAACTTGGAAGAACTGTAAAATTGGGAACTTTCAACATACTGCTATCTAAATATCTAGTATATAGAACTGGTAATATATTACGAAATATCTTATGCATATGATATTGCAGATTTGTTTGATATCCAATTTCCTTAGCGAATATTATTATTCGCTTAAGTACCTACTATTAGATGTTTTACCATGTCATATAATTTTAATTGGAAGGGGCAGTTGAGTGGGGCTACATGTTATATCAATCGTTTGGTTGTGCATGATCATAATTTTTTTTTCTGGTTCATCTCACTTTTGGACCTGTTGTCGAAGGCCGAGGATAGAGCTCATAGGCGAGGACAAACAAATGCAGTTAACATATACATCTTCTGTGCCAAGGTTTATATTATTTTCATTGAAATATTTTTGACATTTCTTCATTTTCTTGATACCATATTTAAATAAATTTCATGAATTCACAGGACACTATGGATGAAAGACATTGGCGATATTTAAACAAGAGTCTGCATCGTGTTTCATCCACTACAAATGGAAAATATGATGCAGTACCAGAAATACCAGTATCTCCTTTCTTTTTTTTTCCCTTATTTATTTACATTTGAGATTGATTCCTTTCAGTGTGGTGTATGCTTTTTGTTACCTTTACATTTTATTGACAAAGCAAAATTAGTGTACAGTTAATATAATTTGTTGAAATCTCCTTGATAGACCTCTTGCTATCAATGAATAAATACTAATTCAAATTCTTGTATGTAACCTGAACCATATATAGGCATCGTAAGTTCTTTACTGTTTATTTTCTTTCCTTTTCCATTTCCTTTTTTTAAGAACAGAAGAAAAAGTAAAACAACTAGCAGTTTTAAGAAAATGTTCCAGATTGCGTTGTGACATTCTGGTTTCATTTCTTTTTGCCTGAGGTTTAACTTCAGTAGTAATCTGACTTGCAGGTTGATGGTGTTTCTTATTTAGAGACAGCAAGCAATACTGAGAGGAGTTCTGAGAATCAGGTTTTGGAGAGTGGTTCATATGCCAAGCTTTCTGTCATTAGAGAAGATTCTAGTTCTCTACAGGATATGGAATTGTTTGAAATCCAAAATGAAGTAACTGGCGTGTGTGTCAGTAAAACCAGAGAACAGTCTAGCTCCAGTTCCGGTGCTGTTCAAGCAGTTGATTTTCAACTAAAGGTGTAGCTAACAAATCAGGACTTGACTTGTTTTTTTTCACAGGAATCTGTTTAAAAATTCGTTTCTGTACATTTTCTTTCTTGTGAATTGCATATGATGTTTAAGTTTCATAGGTGGAAAAGGATATTATGGTTCAAGATCAAGAGCTATACAAGTATTTTGCTGCAGATACAAATGTAGATAGAGCTGTTTCTGAAAGTGAAAACAGTAGTCACGATGGAGTTTCAACTTCTAAGGTGGTTAAGGGAGGTCAGCCTCAATTAGAAAAGGTATGCGGTCAAATGTTCTGTTCTTCTCAACAGTGGTGGCAATTTACTTTTTCCTCCAGGTCTAACAAGGAGAAATCGTTTCTTAAATCCGAATATAGCAGGAACAAGGTTCCTGTCCTCGAATAAAAGAAATTGATGACCAGAAACCTGTTCTGGATATGGAAGCTGTTGAAGCTTTCTCCAGCCAAGTGCATGCTCTTCGCTTTGAGGTATAGCAACTAAACTTGGACACTGGGATTTGTTATTGGTTAAACCATCTTGTCGTTCTGTGCATGCAAAGCAACATATATTTGATTTGCTGTTGTGTTATACCAGATATCTAGAAACTGCAAGAATATATTTTTTCTCCATTTGCTGTTTTTTGGTAATTGTTTGCTGCAGCCTTAAACTGATTGAGCTGGCAAATTATGTAATTCAGTTAGCGTACGCAATTCATATTTGTGCATGTGCATGTTCCTGTTCCTGCATTTATATTATATATGAGATGCTTATTTTCCAACGTTAAAATGTACATGGTGAAATTTCTGCGGAACTTGGAAAAGCTTCAATTTGTTTGATTTTTATAGATTTTGTCCGGTTAAAACATCTATTTAACTGAGTTTTGTTGTCTTTATTGGTCTTTGAATGCTTGTCAAGTGATCAAATTTATGATACGGACTGCAGATTATCTATATTATTGACTTGTGACTTGATTAAGTTGTCAAATTGTATGCTGTACCTCTCAGCTATGGATGAGTTCAACAACAGTAGAGGGAGATTTTTAGGAGCTTCACCTAATTCAGAATTTCCATGATTTAGTTTTTGACACCTCACTCAAATTACGATTTTGGTGCACTCTATCTAAGGCTTGGCCCATTGATGACCAAAATTTGATTCATTCGAGCTGTGACATTGCTGTTTGCTTTTTTTTACATTGATCAACACCTTAGGGCTTGTCATTCGAGCAGCCTTCTTGGTGGTTTCTTGTTATTCAAGGTTCAGTAAATCATTCTTCAATTTGGAATTTCATCCTTATAATTTTCAACATTTTTGTTAAGTTGCCTTGAAATAATTGGATGTGTATCTCTTGGAAAGGAACTTAGTAGTTGCTACTGCAACTTGAATTAGGCATTTAAAACCATCAACTGGGGCCTATCCGTCCATTGGCCAAGTGATTATGGTTCTTACTGCATGTATCTTTAAGAAAAGATATGAAAGAAGGACTTAGGTTGAATGATTAGCTTACCTCTTTCCAGGTGAGCAAATATACTGGGAGGATTCACTTGTTTTCCTGCATTCCTGAGACAGATTTGAGACCGCAGCCACTATTTGTGAATTTCCGACAAGAGGAACTTGAGGCGCTCTCTCCTGCTGCTAATGATAACAAGGAACCAACTGCTGTATCTTTCAAAGGCAACCCAGCTTATAGGCATGCGCTTCTTGCATTCATTGGAGAGTGGAATGAACTAAGGCCCGTTGAGAAAAGGAAACTAGTTGGGAAGGCTTTGCAGCTTCCTTTGTCCATCGAGTTGTGTTACTTGAGTGAAAATATTAACCATAATACTGAGGTATGTTTGCATAAGATTCTATTTGAAAGTGGACAATGACAAGGGTAAAGGAAGAAAATGGAAATGGAACATCAATGCCGCATCTTTTTGAGGAAAAAAAAATACATTTTACCTTAGGAGAGGCCATTTTTATAGCAGTTGTAAAATTATGTGTAGGGGCTGCTGAAAGGTGGAAGTAAACGGCGAATAACCCCATGGTTTGAGATTAGTCATCCTTTACCTCGTGGTGCTGTTTGGAAAAAAGTAAATTTATCAAGTTGCTATGGCAAGAAGGAAAAAGAATACACGCAGGGTTGGATCCCAAATGGCGAACCACTTTGTAAACTCTGTCAAACTCCATGCAGGTAGGCCCGAATTATTTATCACTTCAATTATTTGATATTCGGTTACTTTTCTTATCATTTCTTTTGCTAGCAAGTTTTTGTTTCTATTTTTTCTTCTTTGCTTTGATCTATTTCTTCTATACTGTTGGAACATTTAGTCCCTGAAAAAATATAAAAATTATTTAGTCACATATATGTAGACTAGAATGAGTTTAGAACCAGTAAATTGGGTTTGTTCAACTTGAGATTCCGGTCTCACTTATTTAGTCATGATTTTGAATTTGGTTCTCGATGACCTAGAAGTTGGATTATTTCAGGCACATATTTGAAGACCTTGAACTTGGATCAGAGTGGCACTAGTGCCATTAGTTGAAAGAAATGATACTTCTTCGTCGTCGATTTTCAACAATATAATTACGAAAAGACGCAAGGATTTTAAGTGATATTGGCGAAGTAAATTGGGCCTTAAATTAATTTGGCCAATATTAAATTGATATGCTGATGGCATGTTAGAGATTTGCCCATTCAAATTTATTTATCTTTTGGTCCATTATAAGATTTCTACATGGTATCATAATTAAAGATGGTCTAGTCGGTGGATGATCATGGCTTTGTATTTCGAGACGTGGAGCTGGCTAACGAACCATTTTTGTTTGCGATGGAACTTCTTGAGTGGAGGTCCATGCTTGTCATTGAATCGTGCACCTTTTTCTCGTCATTTCCAGTGTATTTTACTTACCACAAATAGTTGTTTGTTTGCTTTTAGGTCCATCAATGCTAAAACACCTGAATTTTTTGAAGATCTTTTTTGCAAGCTTAGCTGCTATGAAGAGTACCGCATAAGGACTAGTAGCAGATCCCTACGACAGGTTAGGAATGAAATGTTATCTATCCAAATGGTGAAGAATTATTTTCCCCTCTTACATCTATTTGTTTGTTCATGTAGAGCTAGGAGAAATTCAACAAATCTGTCATTGATTTAATTGAACTGAAAACTCATATTTTTCAGGATGCAGTATTGAAGTCTGTCATTCATTGCTTATTTGTTAAGCTAGCTCACAATTGTTTTTGGGACTTCATATCTCTAGGAACTTTTTCAAATAGAGCATGGTATCTGTACCAACTGCCAGTTAGACTGCCATAAACTTGTGAAGAACATACAACCGTTATCATTGGAGAGGCGAAGAGAGTACATTGAGAAGTTAGCACCTAATGTGGCAAGTCGTGAGAAATTGTAAGTCGAAGTGAATTCAAAATTTACTTGTTGGATGTCAATAAAGGTCTTCATTGGGATAATATAGTTTCTGAAATAATAGTGTTCCCAACCTGGTAATTAGTTCTCGTTATTACTCATTAGTTTTACCACATAATGGTTCCTTTTTGGCACCACTTTATTATTTTGATTCTGCAGGCTTGAGAAGCTTGTCAATGCACCATCTGAAGGAAATGCTTGGCATGCAGACCACATTATCCCTGTCTACCGGGGTGGAGGTATGAATGATAACGTTTCGTTTTAAAATCAATAATCTAGGGTTTTTTGGACAGTTCAGGAACAATTGGTTCTTCAACTTGACAGAAACCAAATCACATGGAGAGTCAGCTCTCAGCATCTCCTTCATGGATTTTATTTTTCTATTTATTTTATTTTTTACGACTTCCATGTATTTTAAGAATACGATTGAGCTGTGGCCTTTGTTCTCTAGGTCTTGGACTTGGTTTAATTGTCTTATGTTTTGTCCCAAATTTCTGTAGGTGAATGCAGACTGGAGAATATGAGGACTCTGTGTGTGGGTTGTCATTATGATGTCACAGCTGCACAGCGCACAGAACGCCGTATAATACGAGCCAAGGCTAGAGCACAACTTAAAATCATCATGAATGATCTCAGAAGTGACCAGAATATGGTGAATGACATCAGTTTCAAGGTAAATTCCTAGACACTGAGGCTTACTCGTGAATGTTTCCAATTGGAAAGTATTGTAGGTTGGCATCATGTTTGGATATTCTTGAATGCACATTACTTGAACTCGGTACGTGCACTCAAAAGTAGAAATGTGAGAATGACTTCTCTTTTATTTTCCTTTTCATTTCCTTCTGAAAAATAGAAGAAACATGCCTTTCCTGGTTTCTCAAGTTTTACGCATTCTGGAACGATAAAGGATGAACCTTAATATGATATTTATACTGTTGAACACAAATCACTCTCAGGGCCAAGCACATTCTGAGACT
Organism: Dalechampia spathulata; assembly: GCA_948192965.1. Classification (NCBI taxonomy): domain Eukaryota; kingdom Viridiplantae; phylum Streptophyta; class Magnoliopsida; order Malpighiales; family Euphorbiaceae; genus Dalechampia; species Dalechampia spathulata. The sequence goes on from CANYBF010116647.1 coordinate 28,230, forward strand.
GGAGAAGATGAAATGGAAGATGAGCTGTTAGTAAAGGTTCCTGGAAGTTCTTATTCTGCAGGAAAAGATGCAGTAGGTCCTGAAAGCAAAGACTCGAAGGAATCTTCAGAAGCTGAAGAATGATGAGATATTGAGCCAAGCTTGTTGCAGAGCTTTTTGTTGGGTATGAGCTTTTTGGATGGCTTGTAATAGCTCACATGGCTGAACATCCAAAGTGATTGATGTTGTAGAAAATCAAAGCAGACAGGATTCCAGCAGCACTGGGCATACCTTGTCAAACTTTCATGTAACCATTTTGTTAGAAAGTAAAAATTATATTATAAATCAAATGTATTTGCATAAACTAGTGTTGAAATCTGAACTATAAAAATAACCCTTAAAACTCTAACTACCCATTTTTAGAAATTAACATTAAAACCTAATAGACTCCGGATATCATCTCTTCAATTGAAATATAGGTCAATTGTAAATCAAAATTAAAAGGGCTTTATAAATGAATAATTAAATTTTATGGTTTAATAAAAGGGCTTTTTACATTTTGTACAAATATGAAAATATACTTTTTTTCATAAAATTATTTTTCAAAATACAAACTTTGAAAAAATTCATGAAAAAATATCATATATGTGTAATATTAGGTATTTAAAATGTATATTTTGAATATTTGAAATCAAAATTCTAAATTATAATTTCTAAATGTTAATTTAAAATAACATATTTTTTATATTCTAATCATTTTTAATTTTAAAACATAATTTTTTCCTTGAAGTTAAAAAATAAAAAAATAATTCTAAAAAATTTTATAATTAATTTTTTCCATCCCATAAAAATAAAAATATTTAGTGGAAATGTCATAAATCCATAAATAAGGCTTAATAAGAGAGTAGGGGCGTGTGTGATAATGGTGGGGCGTCTTCTTCTTATCCTAATTTTGAAGTTTGGAGACTCATCAATTCAACACTTACAATCGCTCCACTCCAATCATTTTTCTAACGTGAAAAATCTATTACATAAAATACTAAGTAATTTGTCGTTATTATTAAGTTTTAAAAATGAAATATTTTATAGAATTTATTTATTCGATGAAATGTTTTATTTAATTTATAAAATTAAGAATAAATGAAATATTTTTAATTTAAATATTTGAAATATTAAATTTTAGATAATATTTTTAGAAAAATATTTCATTTTTAATATTTATAAAAATTTAATATATTTTATAGTTTATTTATTTTTATCAAATTCATTAATACTTTATATCAAATAATATATTATCAATATTTATCAAATATATACATATTATTTTAAAATCTTATAAATTATACGAGTTTAATATTTCATCTATTAAAATTACCATTTTTACAAATAATATTTATTTAAATTAAAAAATTAAAATAGGAAGAAGAAAAATAATAAAATGAGGAGAAGACAAAGTTGTTAAAGGCATAACTTCCACTTAAAGCTAAGCAGCTTAAACATCACACTCTTCCTTTTCGAATCTCAACTTCACTTCTCATCTTTTCAATCTCTTCTCTTTTCTTAGCCATGTAGACAGATCCACCCAACTGTCTCATCCCTCACCTCATTATTATAAAGTTCCTGCTTTCACTCAAATTTTCTGACAGCAACCCATTTTATCTTACATGATTGGCTTCTGATGAATGGCCACAGGGATGCCCATAGAGAAAAAGGAAATGGGTAAAACCAAGCTAACTGTATAAAGCTCGGGGAAAAAAACAGAGATGCAAAGGACAGTACATTCTTTCGACAGAAAAAATTCCCAGATACGTTGCATTATTGGTTTTGTTCTATATGACGAAGTTTCTCTTCAAGATTTAGCTCTATTGCTCTGTTTCATGGTTGGTTTCCATGTTTTTTGCGTTTTTTGGGGCCAGTTTCCATTTGTTGCAAGTTGAATGATCTGAAGGTAGCTTAGATTTGATGGTTTTTTTAATGTTGAAGTTACGTCTTTGTTATGTGTTTTCAACTGATAAAGTAAGCTGCGTTGTTATTTACTAGTTAAGCTCTGCCGACATTTTCAACATCAGCAGTGAATTCTTGTTCACCGACATCGATCTGTAACTGCAGTCTTTTTCTTTCCTCTTTGTTGATATAGATTTCTAGTTTGGGTTTTCCTAGATTGGATAAGATACTCTAGTTACTGAAGTTAATGGCGTTTCTTTCGCTCTCCGTATCCATCTGTAACCAGATAGCAGGCACTGACCCTCCTTTACGGCAATTAAACAAATAAGTTTCTACTTCTGGTAGTGCTGTAGAACTTTCAGTTTTTTATCTCATACGATTTTCTCTTTATCTATTTTTCAACTTCCAGATCTAGATAATGGGAATTTCCCATTTTCTTCTATCAAAATATCAACTCTTTTAAGTTTGTGAACTGTTAGAATGATCTTCTTTTGGTTCTTACATCACCATTTTTCTTTGTTATGCAGTAAATATCTATACTTGAACTTGATCTTTCAGTTATTGTTAAGGTCTTGGTAAGTGGTCAAGTGATATAGCATGTAAAAGAAAATCTTATTTTTCCGTATTTTTCACTTGCAGTTCATCTGAATAGGTTGAGGTGGTGGCTTGGCAATTGTGAATCTGCTAATGGATCAGCCAATGGCATTCTACCTGTTCTTAACCTTCATGTTGGTTTCTCTTCCACTGATTTCTGCTGAAGATGTTAAACATGCTACAATTGTGGTTGATGGAACAACCACAATAGCTGAAACTGATGTTAATTTCATCTGTGCTACCATTGATTGGTGGCCTCATGATAAGTGTAACTACAATCAATGTCCATGGGGCTATTCATCTGTCTTAAATTTGGTATATTTTATAATATTTTGAATGGTATAAATTTGCTTTCCTTGTTTTGTTCTTCTTGGCTAAAGCTTTGAATCCATTTTGATAATTGTATTCTGCTGTTTGGTATTTTCAGGATTGGTCTCGTCCTCTTCTTGCAAAAGCTATCCAAGGTCTATATCGTTTCTGATGAACAATTTTAGCTTAATGAATGATAATATAATCTCAATCTGCATAATTTGTGGTTAGCATTGTATTGGAACGTAATTTAGCAGACTTGATTGCTTTGTAGCTTTCGGGCACCTGAGGATACGAATTGGAGGTTCTCTGCAAGACCAAGTACTGTATGATGTAGGAAATTTGAAGTCTCCTTGTCATCCATTTAGAAAGATGAAAGATGGGCTGTTTGGATTTTCAAAAGGATGTTTACATATGAACAGATGGGATGAGCTGAACCATTATCTCAGTAGAACAGGGTAAGTTTCCTTGCCACAATTCTGTCCTCTTGCAGGTTTTGGTTTCGTCAACATATATGTGTTTCATTGATGCCAAGAAAAGGCATATGGAAGAGACTGAGATGACGAGTTCGGTGCTTGCTTGTGATGAGATTATTAATGAAATTAATGTATCTACACTGTTCAGGGCTATCGTCACATTTGGCTTGAATGCCCTCCATGGGAGGCACCAGATCAGGAAGGGTGTTTGGGGAGGAGCTTGGGATCCCACTAATGCTCATGATTTTATAAACTATACCATCTCAAAGGGACACAAGATAGATTCATGGGAATTTGGTATAAAACTTGTAAAGATCTCTCTTCCGTTTAGGTTCATTTTCTGTCACCTTATGGGCCTGTATAATGTTCATTCTGGCAGGTAACGAATTAAGTGGAGGTGGCATTGGTGCAAGTGTCGATGCTGACCTCTACGGGAAAGATGTAATCATCCTTAAGAATATCATAAATGATTTGTATAAGAACTCCGGCTTCAGGCCTTCCCTTGTTGCACCTGGAGGATTTTTTAATCAGCAGTGGTATGCCAAGTTTCTCCAGGTTTCAGGTTCGGGCGTAGTTGATATCATGACTCATCACATATACAATCTAGGAGCAGGTAGGAATACTCTCGCCTTGACATTTTTTTTCCGGTTAACAAATCCAACAGTTTTTCTGGAAAATTTGACATGCTTACAGAGATATTGCCTTTGTGAAATCTATCTCTAAAGTGAGATTTATCACCAGCTTTTCGTTGTGAATTCCTGCTTCCTTGTTCCATTGTAGGTGTTGACCCGAACCTTGTGAATAAGATACTGGATCCCCATTATTTGAGCAAGATAACAGAAATATTTAGTGGGATTTCCCAAACCATTCAACAGAATGGTCCTTGGTCTTCTGCATGGGTTGGCGAATCTGGCGGGGCCTATAACAGTGGTGGCCGTCATGTTTCTGATACTTTCGTGAATAGCTTTTGGTAACCTTCCCTACCGGAGCACTTCCAGTCATGCATTCTAATTTACGGAAAGAAGATTTAACAATCAAATCGTAAAGTTTTAGCTGAGAATGATGGCGGCTTGTTTCATTTGTTTTATGACATTCAGGTACTTAGATCAGCTTGGAATGGCATCAAAGTACAAAACTAAAGTATATTGCAGGCAGACGCTAGTTGGCGGAAATTACGGTCTCCTGAATACAACCACATTAGTGCCAAACCCTGACTACTACAGGCAATTGAAATATCCATGTTCTTCACTTTCCAGGGTTTTTTTCTTCTCTATGAGACATATCTGATCCAAAAATTCTTGCTTTTGTTGGATTTTGGCTTCATTAGTGCCCTTTTATGGCATCGACTTATGGGGAAAGGTGTTCTGGCTGTTGGCAGTGATGCTTCACCATATCTACGTGCTTATGCCCATTGTTCAAGAGGAAGAGTAAGCCTGTTCTGTTTCAGCTCAACAAACTATATAGCCACAGCTTTTATCACAAAAAAGAGCGACAAAAGTATGTCAAATCTTACCGAGCAACAAGTTCACTTATCGTTCCTGGTGTTTTGTTTTGTTACAGGTAGGGATAACTTTACTACTAATAAATTTAAGCAATCAAACTGATTATATAATCAGTGTTCAAAATAGTCTGACAATGAAGCTGCACGTGAAAGAGAACATCCAAAGCGAGAATCCTTTCGTGCGTGGCCTGAAGAAGTCTGTTTCATGGGTTGGAAACAAAGCTTCAGATGAATCATTTACCAGGGAAGAATACCATTTAACACCGAAAGATGGGTATCTTCAAAGCCAAACCATGGTTCTGAATGGAATCCCATTGCAACTTACTGCAGATGGAAACATCCCAAGGTTAGATCCTGTCTATAATAATCTGAAATCTCCAATATACATCAGTCCATTATCCATTTCATTCATAGTTTTCCCAAATTTTGATGCTCCCTCTTGCGCATAAGAGGCTGCATTCTTAGCTTTATGATTATTATTCTATGGTGTATATGAATTTGCAGAAACTGTAACCGTAAGTGTAATTATGACAGGTTATGGTTTGTACAATAATGTTTTTGAAGAAGAATAAGATGGAAATCCATCATTTTCTTAGTCGAATGAGAGAAATACTTGCTCGAATCTGATCCATAAATTATATCAATTAATGTTTCGATAAAACATATACGAGAAATCACAATCAGACTGCAAAAATGACCATTTGATACTATCCTTATCAAGAGGTTCTCAAAAGGAAAGAACTGTACTGAAAATTCCTTGCTGATCAATCAACTAAGCCACAAATTTCAACATCTTTTAACTGCCATGATTGTAAGCTTGGTTAAAGCTCGAGCTTCATTCAATTTGGCCTGTTTTACCATATCAGTAGAGTGAAAACGGAGAATGCATTCCTAAAATTGGAATTGCAGGATTCAGCTTCCCTGCACTTTGTTATGTGGCGCCGATTTTTCTTTCTACTAGCAACTTCACCGCTTTCGCTAAAAACAACGAAGTTACCGGAGATTTCAATCACCAACCGAGACAGGAAAGAGACATGCTCTGCGTAATTTACTATACAAGATTATGAGCTAGCTACAAGGATGTTTGGTTTAAATATTTATTTACATTATTCTGCAATATATCTTTCCAAATATGTAGATTTTAGACAGGACATATATGCTAACGTAGACTTGGTTGTAGCGACTTCATACCGATTTAATCAAACTCAAGATTTGTAGTTGAAGGATAGAAGTTTCTCTCTTGTTGACATGATTATCAATGGCAATGCCAAACTTGATACATGCAAGACTTGCATCTTCCTAAATTCACCAACTCGTGGTGCGGTGGCTGTGCCAAATCTGTTCAGGGCCAGCAATGGAAGCTACCGACGTTCATTACTTTACCCTACGGTTCTTTTCTTGACTGCCTTCGAATGGCAAAGGGAGAAACAATTGATGTACGTTAAAGGAATAGACACGAACTGTAGAATGCATGCAGGTAGCTTCATTGGCACCAGCAGCAATATTAACAAAGGCTAAATAAAAGCTGACGGGCATTTATTTCATGTCTCCTCCAGCCATTTTCAATTAATGTTACGCTACTGTTGGCTTTGTGACCGATGCAATTACTTCTCCATTATTGATCAGCAATGCAGTTAGTCAGTTACCTGTAATAAGGAACTACGATGTCTAAACCATGAAATGAAAATTCAAACACATATGTAACGTTAACAGTTTGCTTGGAGATTCTAGACAATGCAAATGTTTACCAATTTTTACGTGATTGGAAAGAAAGTTTGGTTCAGCCTTCAGTTATGGAGAGGATTTGGTCCTGTGTGAACGGGTCGTTTCTCAACGATGAAGTTTGGCAAACTTCCATCATTCTGCCTAGTTGCTGAAGAGTAGTGATGATACCTTTCATTATGGTGGTGGTGGTGGTGGTGGTGCTTGGAAACAGTTGCAGCCGTTGCGAGGAAAGCTTGGTGCTGTAATCCTGCATGCAGCAACGGTGGAAGTCTTGGCATGGAAATGAGCACGCAAAAGATGACAGCTAGAATGTGGTGGCATGAAACGGCCATAGAAGGAAGAGATTTCTTAAGAATGCTTGAGCAAGAGAGGAAGAGAGGGAGATGGAAGCAGCAGAGAATAATTTATACATGCATGATAAAAGAAAGAACCAACCTAATGGCATGAAAGTAAAGACCCACATCTGCTTAAAATGGTTGCATTTGAGCTCTGATTTTGGACATTACAAGTTCTGAGTTTTACATTAATGGGGTCAGGACCAGAGCTACCCTCCAAACTTCTTTTTGGATCATCTTTTTTAAATGGCTTATCATTTGCATCCCTCGTTTAAAAATTTTCATCATTTTCTATAGATATAAAACCCAAAAAAATATTTTTTTGATTTGATAATTGAATTGAACCAATATATAAATAATTTGATTTGATATTGTTTAACCAAACTAGTCTAATATTTATATTTCAAATACATAATTTTAAAAATTTTTATATAATTATGATTATCTGCATGCACTCCGCACAACATGACATCACGTTTGATAGATAATCATGCATGCAAGCGTACAAAGAACAAGTTGCCCGTCAAGATTTTAATTGAAGATGTTACAACTTTAAGGATTAAAACTAGATTAACAAAAGGGAAACAGATAAGCATGAAAAGAAACAAAAACTTCTGATCATGTATGGATATTAATGTAGATTGACAGAGATTGCAGGAAAGCAAAGAAAGAATCCCATATCTACTCATGAAAAAAATGTTAACCCCCCAAACCCATAAACAGGCCAGTGTTCCATCAAACATGGCAAGCCTCAACCTATTTGCGAAGCAAATGACGCCCTCGCTGATTAGCACCTGTCACGCGGCTATTTAGTTCATCCACATCATCCTCTGCATGATCCAGGGCTTTGGTTTGCCTGCAGATACAGCAAAATTGTTACATGTGCATCAACTCGGTAAAGGAAGTTGAAAGTTTTCAAACCAAATGATTTGTCTATCAAAAAACACCAGTTCTTTGTGTATTTGTGCGATTGGTGAACAGGGACAAAATCGTATAAGAAGTTGAAAGGAATTCCGTTAACCAACCTTTCGATTTCAGTCCCCATGTCAACAGCCATATCTTTCAGCTCTCCTAATAGATTGCTAAGATCAGAGAAAGCATCATCTTGTTTTGCCTTTTCTACCTGTTCAGCGTTATCCAAGATAAACAAAAGATAATTAGATGGCAATAGCATTACGTGAAATGAAATGCAAAGAACAACTTCTTAATGGTGGAACAGAAACATATAGCAAGGATCGTAGAACATGAGAATCTCCAGTTCATCTAAGGAGAAATTCATGTAAAGAGACACTGTGCTTCGAATATCATATGTTACCAATACAGACAGTCCAGCGAAAAAGGCAAAAGAAATATGCATTTATGCAAGTGGTAAAGAATATATTGCTAGTAGTTCAAGAAAAAAAGGACAAACCTCAACTTTCTGGTAGGCATTGGCGGTTTCCGGCAGGGGTGCTCTTGTATTTGTCCGTCCCTTAGGTGCATTACTCAATCCTAACTTCTCCCTCTGCTCCAAGTGGTTACCTCTCCTTTTGGGTGAGTCGTCTGTTAAATATGACAAAAAAAAAAACAAAAATAAGTAAAATAAATTGAAGAAAAGAACTCTGTATTTGCCATTTAATGAACTTATCAGCCAGAAGGAAAGGAAAGAGAAAAAGGCAAACGATAGCATGTGCAGCTCATCTGGACCACATTTTTCACTTATAGAGTTTACAGCTCTATAAATTGTAAAAGAAAATACAAGTCAATAGCAGGAGGAAAAGAAAAGCCACCTCTTGTGATGACCGGACCCCTGATCGGCCGGTTCTTTTTTGGCTTCCAAGTCCTAGAGAACATGCCACCAAGACTTCCTAGAAGCTTCTCTCCCTGAAATCAGAATCAAACCAACTACTGAAATGTTCTTCCTTGAATAAATCAACAGAGGTATAAATGATTATAAAGCCAGCCTCATACTTCAAACAATTTTCAACCAACTGATTAATCAAAAAATATTAAACACGATTTGTATAAATGCTCAAAAGTATCCAAGTGAAATGCCAGTAGCAGTTTCATGTATGATTATTTCTTTTTAGAATATGCTTAGGCTAAGATTCAGATCATACCCGACTAAGATCATGATCCATCTCAACAGCCATGTTATGAGTCCTATAAATTTGCTCTCCCTGCTGATGCAAGGTGATCAAAGTCTTGGTTGCATCCTCTCTAATTTCCTCGGCAATCTTCAGGCATCCATTAACTGACTTTGTAGTCTCCTCAGCTTTATATACTGCATAATTCTCCAATTCTTGCACTGATTGGTTCTCTATTCCTCCTGAGTCACGGAAATCATTCTTGTAGTTATTCCTTGCCGATGAAGTGAGGGAATACGAAGATGTCCCGTGTTGCTCATCATCATCAAAAGGGTTGGTACCGAAATTTGACAGAGTCATATCAGGTTCTGAAGAAGTTCTCCTTGAAGGTTTAAGGGTTTTCTTATTGTCCAAAACATCTTCATGATCAAAAGGGTTGGAACGAGGCGGTTCAGGATATTGAGGGTCAACCTTGTTGTGCTTACCAAGGTGTAAAGGAGATTTCTTTAACCCAAACATTTTCAGAAGAATAATCAGGAAGCTGATGGATAATCAAACAAAATTCCTGCATAAAATGAATCAATGAACATATAAGACACTCCTAATAGTGGAAAACTAGATGATTATAGAACAACTTTACAGTTAAAAAATTTAGGGATGAAAAACATTAAACACAAGAAAGCTATTATTAGAGAATGAAAACATCGACAGGAATGGTTCATTTTTCAAAATGAAATTCAAAAATTGTGCAAATTCTTTTTACCATATGGCTAAAGCAACACTGATATGTCAATAACTCAAAAGTAAAATATTTTTCTTGATTTTACATGATCAATTCAAAACAAAAAGGTAACGAGCGTTGAGGAATAATTTGAAAAACAGTGACAAAAAGGGGGATTAGAAGAGGCAATGTAAGTCATTTAAAGAGGGGGAGAAAGAGAGAGAGAAAGGGAGGGAGACGGAAAGAAACACAAGGTTTTAAATTTTCAGTCTGGAATTTTCTCACCAAGCAAACAGCAAGAATGAAGATGAACCTTGACATGTATCAAAGAAAAGAGCCTAAACCCATGAAAGTATAAACAAAAGGGTGTGTGAAAAGTCACAACCTGATTCGAGAAAACAATCAAAACCACAGAAAAAAGCAGACAATAAAAAGAAAAGGTTCATCCTATTAAGATGATAATAACAGGAATAACGGAACAAAGTTCAAGAAGACAAATTCAAGTCATAAAAAGGGTATAAAATTACAGAAACAACAGAAATCAGAGACGAAAACAATGGTATCAAGAAAGCAGAAGCAAGCAATCCAAAGAATCTGGGACTTACCTGGTAATATGGTGAGAAGAGGTTGCAAAAATCGAGGACAAAAGCAATCCAAAGAATCTGTGTAGTTATCAGAAAGATAACCAGAATGGAGAGAATTTTATACGGTTAAATGAGAGTGAAATTGAAGGATTTGAAAGTAATGAACGCGTTTAAAGACTCAAACCGAAGTCTTGATAGTGGAAAGGAAAATTAACGCAAATTGCCAAGGCGAAGAAAAGCTCTATGGCTTTGAAAACCTTCTCATTTGACTTTTTATTAACTTTTTCCTAAATAACTTCTATTTCTTTCAATAATAATTTAAATTAAAATGATCTTTTAAATAATAATAAATTAAAAATCACTGGTATTTGATTTAAAAAATATTTTAGAGATTAAAATATAATAGATGGATAATAAATCATCTAAGAATTTGTGAAAGTTTAATTATTTAGATATCATGAAGTTAAAATATATAATTATTTTAATTAGATTATAAAAAAATATGTAATCATAATTAAATTCTAATATTAAGAGATTTATAGTAATTTATGAATATTTATTAATGATTAATAGTGAACCAATAAATCAAAATTAAATTTTTGATATTTAGAATTTTGAGTAAAGGTAAAATCTCATGACTGTAAAAATCAAAATTTGATCTTTTAATTGTATACGATGATAATATTGGGGGTAGGTTAGGCGTGATATTAATTAACATTAAATTAAATTTTTTATCATGAAAATCAAATAAACTTTTATCATTTTATAAATAGCAAATACATATAAACTATTTTTTAGAATTTTAATATATAACTATTATTTGTGTTAATAACTGTAAAAAAAATCATTTTATATTTGTTGAATGATGTTTTTAATAAAAATTGTATCAACGTTATTAAATTTTAATGATTCTTTGCATATGTTATTCATTCCTAAATTGAGTAGCAATTCTTAGAAGTGATTTATTAATGAAAGAAACAGTATTAGGATGCCAAATTGGGAGTAATGAAGATCTGAAAGGACCATTTCTCTCTGTTATTTTCTTAAGGGTGGACATAGAAGACCCTTTCAACCAACAACTATTCACTGACCTCAGCAACTTCCATAATGGATTGTATTTATTTTTCTAGAATCATATATCTCAGCACCAGGTCAACACAGGATTATTACGATAAGAAGAGGAGTCGGCGTCCAAATGGCGTGGCCACCATTTACAAATATTTTCTGGTTAGAATAGTCAATACAAGGCATGCATTTATCAAAGGGCAGCAAGGAATCTTCCGTGAAGCAAGCCAATTTGTAACTTTCAAGTTTTATTTATTCGTAAAACACCAAACCAAACATGAGGCTTCAACGAAACTCAAAAGCAGCTGACTGGTCCCCAGAAATTGCAATATGAACGCCTCCAGTTTTAGACCTTTTCTTCCATAAGTAACTACCCTTCAGAATTAAGATTATTAATTCCAAGTATATACTCTGTTGCGTATGTTAATGAGTTGAGGAGCACTGAAAAATCTAGATTAACTATTGCAAACAACCAGACCATATATATATGTATAAAGAAATGAAAAGAATCGACTTGTGTTGCTGCGGACGCGGATTTCTTCTACATGAAAAGCTCACCCATATGCTTTCATGCCCGTTGGATGAATGGTTGCACCAGACATGGTGACCAAGAAGCATCCAGACACTCGAAAGAGAGAATTTTAAAGAAGAAACATGTATTCCACTCCTAGCCAATCATGAGCATGTGCTGCTAGATACAAGTTTACAAGTTTTGGCTTGTGATGTTCTTTGTCAATGTAGTGTCGGGACAAGGCCACAACCCACTTCCTGCAATCAAACTGGCTTGCTAATCTAACATGCTGAAATCAGCTGTGATATGAGAATGCCCTCATCGAACTGTAACTCCCATCAGCCTTGCAGCTGAAGGATTCATATCAATGTATCCAGTGAGAAAAGTGAGTGCAATGCCTGTCACTGAAATCATTCAAAAAATAATCTGATGTTTCTAGCATTGAAACACTAAATCTTAGATATTTGCATTCATGGTGACTCTGTACTAGTAATGATCAGCACTTACGAGAATATGTCAAGTAGTGGACTTACTAGCTAACGAAATGAACGGTAACATTGAAGATGCAGGATATTCTTAAAGCATGTATCACAGAAGGAAGAAGAAGAAATAAAAAGATAAACACCTCTGAGCACAAATTCTGTTCGATGGATCCCAACACTCCCAGGATGCAGCCAATATCTATGCTTCATGGAGATGCCTTATGGCAGAAGTCTTCCGATTTTGAATCTTATTGATAAAGAGCACAAAATCACATTCAGAATTTTAGCCATCTTGCAAGTTTTAACAAGACGATGACTTCCAAAACCTAAAACAATGGGTTACCTGTGCCTCTAATTCAGCTATTCTCTGTAATGAAGTTTGTTCAATGCATGCACGGCGTTTGCATTCTTCTTCAAGCAAACCTGTCATTTGGTACCTCAGCTCTGCCATTTCTTGTACAAGGTCCTCAGCTTCTTCTTTTGCCTTTAACTTTTCCTCTCTCAAATCTTCCTACAAGACATAAACAGCCTTCAAAACTTCGAAAGGACTGAAATCCATCTTGCTAAAATCAAACTTGAACTTCAGCTTATTTTACTCATGGACAGTGTCCCAGGCCCCACCGTCCCAGGAAACATATATCTTCACAGGTAATGACCAATACCTTAAGCTGCTTGACAAGAACTTCGTATTCCTTAATCTGCTCTGACATTCTCTCCGTCTGCTTTTTCAAATTTGCATCTGGTGATAATGTCAACTTTGAAAAGAGTGAATCAAGGACCTCTTCACAAGCACTTCAGAAATTCAGTTACAAAATTAGAATACATCAAAGATGCATTTGGCTAAAACAATAAAATTAATAGAAAACTATTACAAAGCATTCCCGTAATCAAATAGAAGGATCATATGCAAAATAAAATTTGTATTCGCTCTTCATATATACATTAAGCATAGATTCTCATTTCAGAGATGACCTACAAAGGGCTTTTTTTAAAATGCTGAATGAAAGTTGCTGAGTGAACGGCCAGAACAAACTACTATTATCTTTCTAACACAGCATTTTACTATTTCAGACATTCCCCCAACCATTTCATCCTTTTTCATTCAAGCTTTCCAATTTCTTACCTATTAATTGTACTGACAGAAATGCACAATCACCACATAAAGAAGGCAATTCAATTCATCAAGTAATATGCACCCAAAGTGTCTGAAAAACATAGAACAAGAAGTGACATAACGGTGGATAGTGATATACGCCCAAGCAAGTGCATACCACCTAAGGCCAGGGTGTATAGCAGCTTCCCTTTTTAACATCATTACAAGAAAATTAAATGATTGAAGAATATGAATAAAATTCAAGCAAGAATTGATGGAAAAGCAGGCAGGAAATAACTTACCTCATTTCTTTAGACGTATTCTCCATCTTTAATTCACTCAAGTGAGGTAGTGAGATGGCCTGGTTTCCCAGCCACTCCTCAATTTGTTGAAGAAACAGCCTGCCATTCACTTCAGATGCATCAAGTTTGTTTCTTAGTTCTTTATTATCCATTTCTAAGCATTGTACGATTTCCTCAGCATCATGAAGCTGATTTCTCAGTTCTTGTACCAATGTGTCCGTTCTTGCCTTTTCTACAGTTGTTTCTTCCTGGTTCTTCTTCAATTCACTGCATGCTTGCTCCAGAGCTAGTATATCAAGCCTCATGCTTTCTATTTCACATTGAGAATCTAGGGTTAAAGAAGATATACACTCCTCAAGTTTTTCTATACATGAAACCGACTTTTGCAGCTCTACTTCTTTGCTTTCCAATTGCTGTATCAATAAGAAACACTCTGAATCAGACTTCCTTAGCTCCTCCTGTAACTGACTAATTTTCACCAGCAAATTATCCATGTCTGCTAATTTTAACTCAAGCTCATGAACATGCTCCACCATGCTGAAAACGTCAGCATTTCTTGCATTTAGTTGATCCTGCAGGTAATCTGTGAGGCATGTCGTGATTTGTTAATCTATGTTAATTTTTCAAGAGACTAAATCTGGATGAATTGCAGCATGTTGTCAAATCATTACTTAGCAGACAGTTGAATTTCTGATTCAGTAAATGCAACAATCCTATTTGTCTATTACAAGAAAAGCGATAAATAACAAATTTAGAATATCCCAGTTGTGAAACCGTAGAAACATATCCATTGCTACGTATAAAAGTGCATAAAGGAAAAACGTTTATAAATATCAAGGGAAGTATAAGTTTTTCCTAATGTTTTAAATTGCATTCTATTCTTATTTTAGACGACATTTTACATTTAATTCAATCAAAGAAAATCTTAAATATCTCTTGTAACTATTTGAATTAATACTAAAAATAACAATAAATTTTGAAAATATTCACATCTAGGACAAATTTTAGAATAAGTTGAAAATTTTCATGAATATGACCTACACCTCAAGTTTTTATTTCAATTTTTTTTATTTTTACAATTGAGACTAATTATTTTCTAATAAAATCACAAAGTGAGATTTATGCATTTTGTGTAAGTTTGGTTACTCAAAACATCCAATGGTTTCAACAACACTTATCATTAAGTTCTCCACTACTCAACTCGACTTGAATAAACTTTAATAGCAAATTCACTGGAGTTGATTGCATAGATTCCATTTTTCCACTCTAAATAATTTTGGGCTACATATTTAGAAAAGTGCATGATAAATTTCTCTGCAAATGACCCTAAAGATGAAATCAATGCTTAAGTCCATTCAAAGTTTGAAAGTTGGTGCAGTAATTTAATATCTTGATCACAATAGTTCACACAATTGGAAACCACGTAAATATAAAAGAGTGAATCAGTACCTATCTCTTGAGAGCAGTTCAATAACTCTCTTTCCAACTTCTGGATGTAGTTTTTGTCTTCAGTACGAGCTTCTGATAATGATTTAACGTGTAGTTCTAACCTCTGAATCAATCCAAAGTTTGGCATTAGATGATTCTTTGACATTTCTTTCTTTTGTAATGGGTATTCTTTTCAAAATTGCCAGTTGACTTGTATGATTTTACAGGTTAAAATGAAAAGAAAATGTACATAAACTTGAAATCAAGGGAAAATCACAATTTGATTTTACCAGTTTATGTAGTAAAATGGTATGCTTTTAGATTTCACTTATTTTTGGGAAGAAAAGGGGAATAAGAATTCTTATAAGAATAATAAACAAAATTTAACTACAGGAAACTGTCCAAGCATAAGAAAAAGAAAACAATGGCGTTCTGCTCTTGTAGAATTCATCTCAATTAAATTTTTAAAAAATTGGACAGGGAACTTACACCATGGAAAGACATCTGATCTCTCATCATGAAAGAAATGCTTATATCAGAAGCAAATATTACCTTAATTAGTTCGAAGCTTTGGGTTTGAGATTCCCTCAACATGTCCTTTTCTTTCCGCAGCTGCGGACAGAAGTAAAAGAACCCAAGTAAAGAATTAGCCAAAAGTTTTAATAAATAGTTCATAAACCAATGATCACTTGTAAGGAAGAAAAGAATCAAACTGTATGAGTAAGGATGTTAAATTATTCATGTCATTGTAAATAAACAGAACGACCATGCACATGAACTATTTATCAAAGCCTAAATCCTTAGTCGTGTCAGAATACCTCTTAACAGAATCAAAAAGGAAATGAAACATACCTCTTTGCATCTGGTTCCAATCTTTATAAGTTCTTCTACATCAAACGAGCTATCGCTAGAGCAACTCGACATTTAAGCAGAACTGTAACAGGAAAATAAGATGTCTATTGACCAGTAAACATAAGAACCTATCAGACAACATGAAGGCAACTAAAGACCATATGATTCCAATTTAACAAATACTGTAATATGAATATAACAATATGAAGATGAAGAAATCTCACTGTACGTCTTCTTGATTATGAAAAAAAAAAAATCAATCAACCTTCTCAATTATTTTCTTCGTACAAAGATGACAGTGTAAAGCTATAAAAGAAATTACTAATTACTAATTATAAAAAAAAATGTAGAGCTAAATCAAGAAAGGACCCATGTACGATTTATATTTATTGCTCCATTGCTTATAATGCATTCAACATTTCACACATACAATTCATTATTCGGTGATACTACTGTAATATTTAGAATCAACAAAATGAAGTACTTTATTCACTAAATTATTTAAAATAGACGCATGCTAGAACAAACATGGAATCATTGGCGAAAACCCAATTCTCCAAATCAGAGACCAGGTAAACTGTAGCCTATGCTTATACATCCACTAAAATATGTAAATAGTAACACTAAACTGCAAGTAAAGAAAGAAGGAAGGCATATATATATATATATATATAACCGATTCTGCATGCCTTGACAAAATTCTGAGCCAAAAATCTTCGTTTTCTTTTTAAGAACATATGTATCTTCAATGATCGAAATTAAAGAGAAGTACCCAGATGCGAAACCCGAGAGAGTTACCTGGATGGATGACGTTACTAACGATTTTTCGGAAAAATAAAAAAGAATCACACAGATTTAACTGTTCAAGCGAGAAAATTTGAATGAGAGCCCGCTGAGTAGAGTTTGTGATGAATCCAATGTTTCTTTACCGAACTCTTTTGTGATTTAAATGCTTGAATGAAGTTAGATGGCGACGGGCACGGGTAAAGTCCATCTGTTAATGGGCTCTCTTCCTATAACTTCCGTTGGACCCGGTTCTCTTCTGGTCCTAATTGTTTAACAATTAGTACGCAAAATTTAAAACATTACACAAAATATAATTTTCTAAACTTTGATTTTAAAAAATATAGTTTTGATGATGCTTCTTAAATTTGTTGTATATTAAATAAATTCTATCATATTCTCCCATTACTTTAAATATTTATATAATTAAATAAAATAATATTGTTACTCTTTATTTATCATCGTTCATCATAAAATCAATAATTTTTAATTTCAAAAATTAATGATTAGTGAACAAAAATTACTATTTATCAATAGTTTAATTATTTATCAACAAATTTATACATACAAATATAAATAAATATATTATTTATGTATAATAGTTAGATTTATAAATATATATTTTGATGTATTTATTATTATATCATATATATTTAATATTTATTTATCATTATTTTAAATGTATAAATATGTATATTTATATGTGTTAAAAATAAAAAATATAAACAAAATGTATAACTATTAACAATGCATAATATATATATTGCATAAAGATAAATTATAAATTTATATCAAAAAAACATATTTACATATATTTTCTTTGTCACATCCACATTCATAGCATTCTTATATGTTTGCATTTTACGCATAAATTATAATGATTAAAGTGATGAAAGTGCAATGTTCATGCCTTATTATGTGTAAGTTAAATGATTTATGAAACATGCCTTAAATGATGTTTTAAAATGAAAGCATAAAGAAAATGTAATGATTAGATATGTTAAATATGATATTCTATATGAAAGTAGAGGTTAGAATGTATATTAGGAAGTAAAAATGAAGTTAGAATTAAAAAAATAAGTTAAGTTGAACTTAAGGGTATTTTGGTAATTTCACTTATAAAGAGGGGTATTTTCGGAAAATAGAAATATGTATGTATGATGTGAGATGTGTGTTATGTATGTATGAAATGTAGGATATGATTTATTAAGGAAAAACCATTTAATTAAAGAGAAAAGAGATAATTAAAGGAAGGAACCAATCGGAAGTTGACAAATATCAAGTTCTCATTGGACCCTTCCTTAATTAAGTTAATAAGTGAATTATGTTAGGTTTTCATAAGGAAAATTAGGCATTTTTCCTCTTCTTCTCCAGACCATATGTTCTTCTCTTCTTCCTCTCCTCTTTTCCATTTCCAATTTTACCAAAAACAAATCGAAGGTAATTTTCATGAAAATTCTTTATTTAAGAGGTTCTCAAGCTTGCTCTCTTCATATGTGTGCTTATTGCTTCATATTCTTTGATATAATTGATATATAGAGCATGTAGGGTTTCTGCTATCATGAAGAACTTGAGGTAAATGAAGGAAAAATTTATGAATTTAGTGAGATATGTGCATAAGCATGCTTAAAATGTTATCTTCGTGCAACCGGAATAAAGTTATGTATGTATATGTATTTTCATATAAACCCTAGATTGTATCTACTGTAATTAACTCTTAATGTATTGTGCTATGTGTGAATGATGAATATGGGGTGATGAAATGTTCTAAAAGATATGAAAAGGGTGAAGGAAAGTGAAAGAAGAGTAGTGATTTTGAATGAGATGTTTGCTGCCTTATTTTGGAAGCATGATTTCCTTGTAGTATAAGGGGAAAACATTGTGTTTTGGCTTGATTATTACAGATGAAATACTTAAATTATGTGTTGAGATATTTATTGTATAATTTGAGTGCAAATGGAAGTGAATTAGAATGCCAAACTTGCATTAGAAATGCAATGGTACAAAGAAGGATATGTAAAAAAAAATTGCTGCCCAAATTTTTCATTTTTCATACATGGCCTCTAAAATTTGGTATGAGTGAATAAATGATAAGAATGCATGAATGTAAGATGGACTAGGGTGTTAGAATGAAGAAATTGGCATTTGGTTGCATGAAAAATGAAGGGGAACCATAAGTATGCAAACCCGGATTTTAGCCTCGGTAGAATTTTTGACTCGGTTTAGAATTGACTTTTGGAGGCCTTAACGTTGTACAAAAATTTTGTGTAAGTACTCAAATTAAAGCTTATTGAGTCTAGTTTCTAATGGTATCTAGCTCATTTAAAACCAAAAAGTTTAAGGCAGTCAAAAATGGGACGCCATCCTCAAGGGTCACTGACAAGAAAACCAAAATGAAAGGTTTTGTAAAGTGAATGCGCATATTATGTTTTTCTATGGTTTAGGACTTTGTTTGTATGGTTTGTTGCCTTGATTTATACATGGATTAAAGGCCTAAATGTAAATGTTCTTCATGGTTTATAATGAGTCTTATAAGGTTACTATAAGGATGAAGCAAGGTAAGGTAGAAGTAAAAGGAAAAGTAAAGTAAGAATTGGCCAAATGAGTAGTGCATTACCTTACATGTTTTGATCACTATCATGGTTATGTACATACAATTACAAACCCAATAGAGGTATAAATGACCAAATGAACAATAACAGTAACCAATAAATAATAACCTATGAACAGTATCCTCGACCAAATGAATAGTAATTTACCAAATGAATAGTGTATTTTTATAAACAATCCTAAACTTTTTAAGTCCTTGTCCAATATATCATTTTACATATCAATACGCTTAAGTATGACTTATGTATGTATTTATCATTGAAATGTTACAGGTTCGGATAACGAATTCCATATTCCTACCCAAGTTATAGGTAAGGGCAAATCGGTAGCAGGTTTGTGCTTTCCTTTTCATGACCCTACCTAAGGTCTTGAATTGATGGTCATATGTTTAAATGTTTATGTTATTCCTATTATAAACCCGTATAGGGTCCTTAAATGATATAATTCATTTGACTACTTAGGATAGCAAAGTAATGAGTTTATGTTATGAATGGTACAGTGTGATCATTAATGCATCATTTATGCATCATGTCATGAAACATCCATACATTCAAGCATGCAAAGATGTTCGTGACACTACAGACAAGGTATAAGGTGGATAAAAGAAAGGAAAAGAGATGTTACAGAAAAAGAAACGTACTGGGTCACAGAGTTAATGGATTCCTTCAAGGAATCACACAAATACAATGGCTCTCCTACGGGAGATGAGGTTCATAGAACCCTATAATTATATTGATAAATGGCCTCCTTCGGGAGATGAGTACCAGTACGTAGAGGGACCCAGTATGAAAAAGGAATTGAGCAATATTACAGAATAAAATGTTATAAAGAGTTAGAGGGAGAGTGCACAACATGGTTGCATTCTCATTGACATACATTATCATTTACACATGTCATAAATACATAATGTAATGATTATCTACAGGTACATGATGAATAGTAACTCATGAATAGTATACTTATGAATAGTAACTCATAAATAGTAATTTGTGAATATTATTATATGCAATATACGTTGCTTTTATTAGCTAACGAGTGATGTAAAATGACATTATATGTTACAGTTACACTGCTTATTACCACTTACTGTGATTTGACGTTGATATTATTTTTCATACGTGTTAATGTCATTTGCTCATTTTCATAACACCACTGAGTTATATACTCAGCGTTTGTCATTTGATGAACGCAGGACCTAGTTCAATCGGGGAGCAACAAGGATAGCTGATCTACAGTTGGCTAAGGTCTGGTCTTTTGTAAAGCCCTATCCTAAATGCA
>CANYBF010116715.1:0-12947 GCA_948192965.1 Dalechampia spathulata
TTGCATTTTAATTGTTTTTGATGCATTTGTATTTCGTTTTGATGATGAACATGTGAAATAACGTATGTTTAATGCATGATATTGACTGCTAATGATTCAGAGTTAACTGAAAATTGGATTTGGCATGTTTTGTGACTGATCATACCCGTTCGGGTATGATCATGCATGAATCATACCCGATCGGGTATGATCATGGACAGAACATACCCGTTCGGGTATGATCAGAAGGTGATGATAAAATGTTTTGTTTGTCGAATGTCTCCTGTGTTATATCATGCCTGTTCATATAAGTTTTGTGCTCAGATGATTAGTATAGCTTATGTTTTGATAATATTGTTAATGTGTTGTATGATTTGATTTGTATTGTTGCCATTATTGCATGTTTGTTGATTATATGTTGTAGTTAATTCATATGTTTTGGTAGTGTGGCATGATTAGTATACATGTGTGTTATGTGTATGATTCATGTTGCATGGTTGAACGATCATGTGTTGCTTGATTAATGTGTTAGTAATCATGTTTAGTATTCATGTGTTGTTTGATTCATGTTTAGTATTCATGTGTTGATCATGTGTATGTTATATGTTATATGTTTAGCATGTTATTTGTCATATGTTGATGCATGCGTGTTAATGTTACTTAGCATGTATGTTGTCATTGTTGATTATGTGTTTTGTTTAGCTTATGTTAGTATGTTTAGTATGTGTTAATGTTGATCACATGTTTAGTGTATATTGATGTGGTTTTATGCTTAGCATGTGATGATGATTAACATGTTGGTAGGATGTGTGTTTAGTATGTTCACATGTTATGATATGGTGAGTCATGTTATGATGTAACATGTTATGGTATATTCATGTTATGCTTGTATTCATGTTATGCTTAATATGTTGTCATGTTGATGTGTTTGATGAGTTGTTATGTTTGTATGAATGTTGTATTTGCTTGCATGCATGTTATGGTTTTGATATTGTTCATGCGATTTCATGTCATGACATTTAGCATTTGCTTTGTGTTTTGGTTCTCTTGTTCCGTTTTACGTTGTTCTCGCGAAGAGTTGTTTTGCAGGGACAAACCGGGGATTTGGATTTATGGATTGGATCATAGGCCCGGGACTCATTCGAGGCCCAATTCAGTGGATTCTGGAGTGCTTGAAGATTTATTTTATTGCTTTTGTTTTTAATTCATTTGGTCGGGTTGTATTAAATACCCGAATTGCTTTATTTTCTGCTTTTATTTCTGCTTTTTACTGCTTTCATATATGCTATGTGTTTCTTGCCTCCCTATGCCATGAAACCGGACTTAAGTGAAATTCAACCTAATTGCATGTGATTTGCGCTTTTATTAAAATCGGATAAAGTGAAGATAATAATACGGAATATGAATAAAATCGAAATGCCGAACCCGTTCTCTGAAGAAATTCGGGCTGCTTTCCCTCAGCAGGAAGGCTCGGGATTACATTTTCCTGGTTTGTTTAGTTGCTCAATTAACTTGACTAGATAA
This sequence comes from Dalechampia spathulata, assembly GCA_948192965.1. Taxonomy (NCBI): domain Eukaryota; kingdom Viridiplantae; phylum Streptophyta; class Magnoliopsida; order Malpighiales; family Euphorbiaceae; genus Dalechampia; species Dalechampia spathulata. The sequence goes on from CANYBF010116715.1 coordinate 1,504, forward strand.
GCCGGGTGGCAACTCCATTTTCTCGATGCGATCTGTCTAGTTCCTGTAGTAACTCAGGGGTCAATATTCGCGAGAGCAAGCATCGCGGCATTTCACGCCGGACAGCGTGCAGCATTCCCAGCATCCGGGATATGCTACTCTCACACTGATGTTAGCATGTGTCTTCTTTAATTGCTTGACTATGACATTATTAGGCTAAGCAACTTCTTTACCCTTATCAGTGGGTTGTGAAGTTGGAGCACTACTCAAACCAGCCTTATCCATAATAGGTCTAGTCTCTGTCAGCTTCTTTAAAGCATTCAACTTTTTCTTTAGATTAGGAGAAGTAAACACCTTACCACTTTAAGTCATGTTATGGACTTGAGAGGATATCTTGTTAGCACCCAACTCTTTCTATTGCTTGGGAGCTTTAAATACTGGCTCATCTGCCTTGTAAGTCCTGGCTAACTCACCTTTCTTGAATTTCTAAACCTCTATCCATTCAAACTTAGAGGAACCTTGAGTAACTATAGACTCATCCCTTAAATTATCATACCATATATCAATGGCACCATTATTGAACCCATTATCGAGCCAAAAGCTAATGGCAGGTAGCCGAGCGATCTTTCACTATTAAGGGGAGAGAAGGAGTTAAGAACTAGGGATTCTAGCAATCCTAATTGGATCATATATGTACATTTAGCTTTGTGGTAGTTAGACAATGAATTTATTTTAGTTGAAGGTTTGGATTTCTTGAGATCTTTAAGCTCACCCGAATCAATTAGGTCCTAAATGACCTGTCTAAGAGAGCAGCAATCATTGATATTATGGTTGTAATACTGGTGGTAATTGCAGTAGGTTTTGGTGTCTACTGAGGCTAGGGGTGGTGTTTGGAAGTTTGGCTCAAGAGGCTTGATGAGTTTGGCTTTGAGGAGATACCCGAATACCTTGGAAAGTGACATCCTAAGATTCAAGTACCTCTGAAACTAGGTAGTGCTTAGAAGTATGGGATTCAGTGTTTGTAAGGTATTGATGTAGTGGAATTTATGCTATGTTTAAGTGTATGTAGTGGTTTTAGGTTTGAGAAAGGTAGGCTCCTTCTTATTTAGCCCCTTGGTCTGCTCAATCCGTTGGCTGACAAAGTAGATGTCCTCAAATGTATGGAAATTTTGATACTTCACCTTATCCTTGTATAGTGGCAATGACCCCATAATAAGCTCTTTGATCATGTCTAACTCAGGTGACTTATGTCTGACCAATGCAACCTTATCTATCCATCGACTAAAGTAGTCCAGAAAAGACTCATTAGCTTTCTGCTTCATCATTTCCAAATCCAGTAGAGTGATATCAAAATGAGATTTGAACCTGTACTACTTGTAAAAAGTAGTGTAAAGAGGCCTCTACTCAGTTGTGGTTGCCTTATTAAGACTGTGATATCAGGCTAACACTGGTCCCTCTAGTGAGATAAAGAAGAGTTAGACTATCTGCTCATCCGAAAAGTCTATAGTACTCATCATTATAGTGTAGATCTTGAGATTATTCTTCAGATCCTTAACCCTGCTGTACTTGGGAACATCCTAGAGCTTGAACTTAACAGGCAGTCCCTTGATAGCTCAGACTGAGAACTCATCAAAGTCAAGATCAAACCCCATCCCTTTAGTCTTCATGATAGACTGTAGCTATTCTATCTTCTATTCTAGAGCAAAGGTCTCAGACGTACAAACATCATGCATGTGAAGTGAGATCTCATCATCTGTCTCAACGTCATATAGATTAACTACTTTTCCCTTATCCTTCATAGGAGCTGGAGAGGTGATAAAATTACCATGATTAAGAGCTTCCTAAATCTGTTGCTGTATGAGAGACTTGAAGTTGTTGGTTAAGAGCTTGGCCATAAATTGATCAATGAGTTACTAAACAGTAGCAAGTGAAGCATCTTCCAACACAAAGCAGAAAGTGTCAGATAAAGAAGCAACATTCTTAGCAGGCTGTAAGTTTGACATGGTTTGCGCATAATAGGGAGAGTTAGTATAAATGCATGTGTATGCATATGGGATTATGTGTGATGCACATGATGCAACATGTAGGATGTATGCATGACCTATGCTAAGAAACATCCAGCATTATGGTTGCAAAAGAAAGTAGTTAGTGAAAATCATGATTGAGTATGCATGTACATGTGTTGGATAAAAAATACAAAAAGGTTAGTGAACATGTAGCATACAGCAACACTCCTTGCCACCCTTATACCTCCATGAAGATAAGTGAATCCAAAATCTCCTAGTTGGGATACTAGCCTGGAGTTACACTGGAAACTAAAGGCATGAAACTCAAGGCATATAAGATAAGCGAAAGATGATCATTGCCCAATCATATAAGGGATTACGGTGAAAATCTGATAACATTTTAGCATGATCATATTGCTATGATAAGAGAATGTCAATAGAATAGGTATGTGGTATGCAACCAACATAGAATCATGAGAGGATTCTAACTCTTAGCAGAGCAAGATGACATGGTCATATTGCTATAATAAGAGAATGTCGATAGAATAAGTATGAGGTTATGCAACCAATATAGAATCATGAGAGGATTCTAACTCTTAGCAAAGCAATACGAGGTGAAAAAATATGCTGGATTTAGGTAAATCCACTAATATAATAAGGCATAGATTCACATAGCATGTGAATATATGGTCCTAGTTTTGGAATGTTGCTATGGTTATCTACATGGGCTTTAATTTAGTAAGAATAGGCTAAAGTCCCCCACCATGTTATCCACAATCTATCCAACTGAATGAAATCATTATTATAGGACTATACTTAGCATCTATTTATCAAGAATCATGATCAACAGTATGTGGTAGTGAGTGGTAAAGGCAGACTTGCTTTCCCGAGGAGTCAAATGAAGTCCAAGATACTCATCCATAATCACTGGTTTAACATGGGATAAATGATAGTGTACAGACATAAACTGTGTATGTGAAATGCAATATAATTACCCCAACTAGAATGAGAAATTGATATGAAACTCTAAGATTTCAATACCACCACACTTTCGCCGTAGGTCCCCAATGGAGTTGCCATTGTGGTCGAGGCTTGTGATGCATGGATCAGGGACCCGCTTTGAGTATAAATGTAATCTTCTCGAAGGGTTTTCTTGAGGAATGAGATAGACTCAAAAGAGTCACAAAATGGAGTCGCCATCGGATGGTTTCAGATTTGGTTTAATCGACCTATAACATGAGTGCTAAGTCAAACCCTTCAAAGATAGGTTTGGGTGATGAATATCTATTCATTTAGAGTTTCAAGTTTGATTTTACCATTTTAGTTGAGTTAATTGCTTTAAGCAGACAAGCATTCATAAGTATAAAATAAGCATATAATGAGGTATATCATGGCAGCAATCATAGCAGATATAGCATGGCAAGTATGATACAATAACCATGGCATGACATCATGATATGGAGATCATGATATGAAACATGGCATATGTATGACATGTGAGATGATATGATATAGGCATGACATGTAAGATGATATGGCATAGGCATGACATGTAAGATGATATGGCATAGGCATGACATGTGAGATGATATAGCATAGGCATGGCATGTGAAATAACATGGCATGTGAGATGACATAGCATAAACATGGCATGTAAGATGACATGATATGGACATGACATGTAAGATAACATGATATAAGCATGATATATGAGATGACATGACATAAGCATGATATGTGAGATGACATGACATAGGTATGACATATGAGATAATATGGCATAAGCATGAGATGTAAGATAATATGACATAAACATGACATATGAGATGACATGGTATAAGCATGGCATATGAGATGACATATGAGATGACATGGTATAAGCATGACATTTGAGATGACATGTAAGATGACATAGCAAGAGCATGACATGTGGGATGATATAACATAGGTATGACATATGAAATAACATGGCATAGGCATGACATGTGAGATGACATAGCATAACCATGGCATGTGAGATGACATAACATAGGCATGATATGTAAGATAACATGACATAAGCATGATACGTGAGATGACATGTGAGATGATATAACATAGGCATGACATGTGAGATGACATGGTATAAGCATGATATGTTAGATTACATGGCATAGGCATGACATGTAACATGGCATGGGCATGACATGTTAGATTACATGGCATGGGCATGACATATGAGAAGACATGGCATAGGCATGACATGTAAGATGACATGGCATAGGCATGATATGTGAAATGACATGGCATAGACATGATATAGCATACATCATATAGCAATGATAAAAATGAGCATAATAGCATAAATGAAAATTAAGAATAATGGCCCAAAGAAAGGGATTAAGGAAGATAGGGGAATACACAATGAGATAAAGGTAAATCATACATACCAGGGAAAATAAAATGGAGGCATATTCTATTATAAAGAATCTTCGATGATACATAAATTCGAGATGTTAAGCAACATCTCCATCACTCGAGAAAAAATCAACCTTAGGCAGCATGAGCCAAAAATACATGAATGAATATAAAAAGGAGATGAATAATTATTAGTGGTAAATGAAATTTGGGACTAAATTAACCAATTCAATGCCATGTAAAAGTATGAATCAAGGGTTAAAGTTTAATGAATGTAACGATAATAACCATGAGAACATAATAATAAACACTAGTTAGATCATGAAAATCATATAAAACAATCAATTTTAGGCAAAATCTATCAATAGCATAATTTGAAGATTATAAGATCACATGTGGTATCACTTAGAAACAAATCAACATCCAATTAGGCTAATTATGTTAAGTGACGAGCAGAATCACAATTAAAATGGCATTAATTGAGTAATTAAGTAAAATAAGATGATTTAATAGCAAAATCAAAGGAGATTGATCATAGTACAATGAATTGGAAGACTTTAACATCATTCAAATGTCAATTAGAGATGGTAAACACATACAATTAAAGCTAATCACATTAACAACATTAAATTAATAAATTAAAAAAGCATTTAACTTGAAAAATCAATTTTGAAGCCAAAATTAATGATGTAGAATGAATGTATGATGAATTCAAATCATTAAGGCTACTATGAAGCCACTAATGCTACTAAAAACTTTAATAAAAATAAAAAAATAAGTGAAATTAAGTAATAAATCATGAAAATTTGATAGATTTGGCATCTATGTGCACCACACATAGATGGATGTGTGCAACACATGAGATATGTGTAGCGCATATAAATGGTTGTCCATAGTACATAGCATGCAGAAATAAGAAGAAAACGTATTCATGAAATGCAACACAAATCTTAGCATATTTATGACTATAACAAATCATTTAAGCCATGAATAAGCATTGAATGCTACTGTAGCATGCATGATTGAAGTCAATCATCAAAGAAAAGCTAAAAATCCAAAAACCCACAAGGTAATCAAGAGCAAATGAAGAAAAGAATAATCATTCTTAACTCACCAAGTACTTTACTTTTGAAACCTTAATTCCAAAACATGATTAAGAATTTAAGTAGGATTAGTTAGTTTATAATCCTAGATTAATTAATTAATTAATTAATTAAGGGCTTAATTAAGTGTGGATTAAATTTGATAGAGTTTTGGTAGATTTTATGAATTTCATACCTCTTTTCCATAAATACAAGGCATATATTTATAAGAAAGGGTGATAGGTTATCAAAGGCTTGATAAATAATATGGGATTCTAGAAAATATGCATGATATGCATAACATATAATGTTATATAAGTAGCATATAGCTTAAAAAAAGGCTATATCCGCAGCATGTAGTAGCAGATGCCCAACATGATGTATTTTTGACATATGTGTACCCCCAATGTAGGTGCATTGGGATGTGTGCCATATGTCAAACAAGCATCATTTAAGGCATAAATGTATGGTATCATATGAAGCATATTAGATTTGCATGGGAAAAGGTCGTTCACCATGCATATATTTTCAAAATATGTAGTACTATATGCTTCGCATATCAGAAAATGCATGATATGTGCTTTACCTTCCACAAGCAAAATATAACATGCTTCGAATGTCCAGAACACTCAAGGGAGGCTCAAAGGAATGTGTGAAAATGGGGATTGATATCAAGGACCTATACCAAGCTGAATCGAGGAAAACTCAAAGTTATAGTGCACAAGTGAAAAAGTCAAGGTCAACATGCAACTGGTAGAATAATGTTCTCTAAAGCCCAAGTTTTACATGGCACTTTCAATGCATCAGACCATAGACATTTAGTCCTCTTTTTTAATATGCCAGTTAAGAGATTTAAGAATTGATTTAGATTTGAAGCACGTTGAATAGAGGTGGAGGGATGTCATCAGGTTATTCAAAGTGCACAGGAAAAGCAACAACAAGGATCAACAATGTTTAGATTAACAAATAAGCTAAGGTATTATCATTAAAGCCTCACTTATTTGAGTAAGTAGGAGGTTAGCAATTCTAAAAATATTATCCAAGATTATTCAAGGAAAATCAAAGCTCTACGTCAGTACCCTCTAACTCATGCTAAACAACAGGAAATTTAGAAACTGAGAGAATTACTTCTTAAAGCATGGAAAAGCGAGGAGCAATATTGGTATCAGAAGCTGAGAGTGAAATGGTTAACTGTGGGTGATAGAAATACTACTTTTTTCCATACTACTACCATTCAGAGAAGACGTAGGAATCAATTGGTCTAAATCATGGACAATAATGGAGAATGGAGAATGGATCATAAATGAGAAGAATATCATGAGTAAGGCTCTTTGCTTTTTCAATAATCTTTACTGAGCTAAGTCATCTTCTTTTCAAGATAAAATTTTTCTATTAGTTAATCTAATAATTATTGGTCCATCCAACCTTAAAAACTTTACTTTTTGGTCTCATATTTAGACTCTCAAAGTGTTGTTAAAAGTCAAGTTTTTCATTTAGAGAGTGCTTAAAAATGCTTTGCGATCCAAGGTTAACCTCCATCATAGGAATATCAAGATTGATAAATGTTGCAGTGTTTACAATGAGAAAGCTAAAACAATATAACATATTTTATTTTTCTATTCTCATGCAAGAGTTACTTTGTTTGCTTCAGTAGTCTTTTACAAGCCTAATCTAATCAGTTTTCTTAGCTTTGACAATTGGTTGCAGGAGGTATTTCACATGTGCAGGAACCATGATGCCCATGACCAAATTGGACTCATAACTTACATTTATTGGTACATATGGATTGCACGAAATAATTGGATGTATAAAGGAATTTCTCCTAATCTAGTGCAAACAGCAAAACGAGCTCTGGATGCTTGGGCTGAATTTAATCAGACTTTGGAATAACAAACTAGAGAAACTTTGATGCTAATCTACAATCCCATTCAACAGTTCTTGGTTAATAAGTGGAATCCCTCACCCTTAAATGCGCTTAAATTTAATATGGATGTAGCATGTAAGAAAAAGTTTGGAAAATCAGCTTTAGTAGCGGTTGGTAGAAATGCTAATGGACATACATTGCCAGATTGACTAAAATTATTTATCTATCCTCTTCCTTTCAGGTGGAGGCAGAAGCTTTGCATTTAGCAATACATCTGGCAATCTCTTTAAAGGCTTTAAATTGTATTTTTAAGAGTGATTGTAAAATTCTGGTCGATACTCTAAATTGCTCATTTGGACAGATTGATTGGTTACATGACACTCAAGTTTCCTATATTAGAGAAGAGCTAAATATCCTTCTTTTATTGTCATTTTTGTGCATAGGCATTATAATTGGGTTGCTAACAAAGTGGCAAAACTTGTCCTTAATTGTATGCTTCCTACCGATTGGATTGATAGAGTCTAAGTGGGTATGGATTTTTCATGTACATTTTCTTTTGTTTAATATCAATTGCTATTTGGTCAAAAATAATTAATAAATTATTAATGATTTAATTTATTGTCTATACTAAATTTTTTAAATTTTTTTTTAATGTTATGTTTATATAAGATAAATAGTTTTGTAGTTTTATTTATTCCTTTTCTTTTCTGATTAATATAGTTATGCTAAAGATAACGAAATCCCATTCATAGTAAATTAAATTTTTAAAAATAAATCATCATAAACGTAATCATATAATATTAATTCATTTCTTGTAAACAAAGTATCGTGCCAGCACATGCTAATTTCTAAAATTCAAACTACATAATTCATATATATATATATGATTAATATAGTTAATTGTATTTTAATTTAATTATCTAATAGTAATAAATTTAATTTATAAAAATTAATTTTTATCTATAAATTTTATTTAAAATCATATATAAATATAAATTATTTTTATTATCTAATAATTTAATTTGTTAAAATTAATTTTTATTATCTAATTTTATATAAAACATAATATATAAATGATTAGTTTTGAGGAAATAAAATTTCATTAAAAAATTTAAAATTTATTAAAATTAATTTTATTTTATTTTAATTATCTAAAAGTAATAATTTTAATTTACAGAAACTAATTTTTATAATAAAATTACATAAATAAAAATATTAGTCATGATTATTTTTAAAAATATAAAATATGTATCAAAGTTATAAAATATCCTACATTGTTAATATACAACTTAACATTTTTAAACTTACATTATAAAAATTAAGTGAAAAAGATTAATTGAGCATACTTTTTTCAAATTTTTAATTAATATTATAAGATAGGAGAAGAAAAATAAAATAATGATTTCACTCTTCCCTCTAAGTTTATTAAACTAACTTTAATTTTAATTTTATTTTAATTATTTAATAGTAATTATAGTATATTAAAAGAGGAAAGGAGATATAAGAAAATATAAGTCTACCTTTCCCCTTCATTTTTGTTTAAATTATTTTTTGTGATCTAATTGTATATAAAAACTAATTTTATTTAAAAGAATTCTATTTAAAGTTAAACATAAATACTAATTTTAAATCTATCCAAAATAAATCTAAAAAATTAATTAATAATAATATTATTAATTTATTAAAATTAATGTTTATCTAATTTTATACAAAATTCTAATAATTTTAAAATGTAAAATTAATTTTTTTAATCTAATTTCACATAAAATAAAATAAATTATTATTTTTAATTTATAAAAAATTATTGTATTTTATTTTAATTATCTAATATTTTAATTTATAACAATTAAATCAAAATTTATTACAATTAATTTTATTTTATTTTAATAATCTAAATTTTAATTTATAATAGCTAATTTCTATAATAAAATTATATAAAAGAAAATATTACTCATAATTCTTTCAAAAATATAAAATATTTATTAAAGTAACTAAATATCTCGTATTGTTAACATATAATTTAACTTTTTCAAATCTACATTATAAAAGTAAAGTAAAGTAAAGTAATTTATAATAACTAATTTTAAAATTCTATTCACAATCAAATATAAATAAAAATTATTTTTATTATTTAATAGTTTCAATCATTATAATTAATTTTTATTATAAAATTTTATATAAATTAATACATAAATAATTAATTTTAAGAAAATAAAATTTTATTAAAATTTTAAATCAATTTAATTTAATTTTAATAATTTAATAATCATATTTTTAATTTATAATAACTAATTTTTATGATAAAATTATATAAAAATATTATTTATGGTTTTTAAAAAACAAGAGGTCTTTATTAAAGTTACAAAAATCTCACATTATTAAAGTACTATTTAACTTTTTTAGATTTACACTACAAAAATCAAGCAAAGTAGATTAAAAAATATATATTTCTATTGAATTTTTAACTAATACTAATATTAAAAGAAAGGATGAGAAAAGGTAAAATTATGATTTTACTATTTTTCTAAATTTATTGAAATTAATTTTAATTTTTTAGTTATTTAATAGCAATAATTTTAATTTATAAAAACTAATTTCTATCTAATAATTCTATTCAAAATCAAATATAAATATGAATTATTTTTATCATCTAATAATTTAATTCATTAAAATTAATTTTTATTATCATAATTTTATATAAAAATCAACATATAAACGATTAGTTTTAAGAAAATAGAATTATGTTAGAAAATCTAAATTTATAAAAAGTTTTATTTTATTTTAATAATCTAATATTAATAATTTTAGTTTATAATAACTAATTTTTATAATAAAATTATATAAAGAAAATATTATTTATAATTTTTTTTGAAAATGATATATTTATTAAAGTTATAAAAGATGTCATGTTATTAACATATTACTTAGTTTTTCAAACTCATACTATAAAAATCAAAAGAAGTAAACTAATAAAACATATTTTTAAAATAGAATTTTAAATAATATGTATAATAATAAAATTATAAAAAGATAAAAGTCATATTATAAAAGTGATGAATAATAAAATAATTTAATGAGAGTTAAAATTATATTTTATAATAAAATTTTAAATGATATGTATAATAATAAAATTATGTATTATAATATAATTATATATAATAATAAAGAAATAGTTAATACTAACATACAATGCACAATTACATAACTCTAATCATACAAGCCTACCTTCTAATCTAGTAAATATAATAAATAAAATAAAATTTTATTTAATATAAATTAGTACATAAAATAAATTTATTAATTGTAATTAGTGTATTATTTTATATCATAGTATATTAAAAGAGGGAGGGGATATTAGAAAAAATAATTTTACCCTTCCCTCTAAATTTATTATTTTCTAAAAAATTTAATTTATTAGCTACTAATTATTTTATACTTTATATTATATTATCTTATTTTTATGTAATAAATTTTATTTAAAGATAAATACTATTAATTTTATTTATATTTATTAATTACTAATTATTTTATATTTTATATTATATTACCTAATTTTTATCTAAAAACATTTTATTTAAAGATAAATGCTATTAATTTTATTTATATTTATTAATTACTTATTTTTTTATAATTTATATTATATTATCTAATGTTTTACCTAGATTAATTTTATTCAAAGATAAATACTACTACTTTGATTTATATTTATTAATTAATAATTATCTTATATTTATAATATATTTATTAAAGTTAGAAAATATTTTACATTGTTAAAATATAGATTAATATTTTTAAACTCATACTATAAAAGTCAAACAAAATATATTGATTAAACACATCTGTCACACCCCAGCCCATACCTGGAGGAACATGCTCCCGTAGCGTACGCCACGACCGTCCCTTGGGAAAGCCGCCACATACCCTACCAGGGATACGTCCTATTTTGAAACTATAGACATACGTATGGGTACAAACCTGTATTAGTGGTGAAACAGTGCGTAGCGTGGCATGCATTCAAATACACATGCATCATTCCCTGGATAATACATAATCACACATTCATACTCATAAATCAATAACCACACGATCACCAAAGTGAAAGCATATATATATATA
>CANYBF010116836.1:0-12826 GCA_948192965.1 Dalechampia spathulata
AGCACAACCACCATTAGGCTTAGCTAGGTCCCCATACGACGTGTAATTAAAGTATCCCTTGTAGTATAGGTATTGGTTCTCGTAGGGGATCGGTGTCTATGCTACGGGAGCATGTCCTCCTGGGTATGGGCTGGGTGTGACACTTAGTGTTTAATAATAGAATGAAGTTCCAAGGTCAAGTGTTTGACTTATTAGAGAGATATGGGATTGAGCATCACAAATCTTCTCCATATTGCCCTCAAGCTAATGAGACAGTCAAAGCGGTTAATAAGACGATCAAGTAGATCTTGGACAAGACAATGCAGACTTACTAGGATTGGCATGAGCAGCTGCTATTTGCTTTGTGGGGTTATAGAACCACTACAAGAAGTCCTACGGGTGCCACCCCCTATTCTCTAGTCCAAGTGGAGCTAAAGTCACTTTGGGTTATTTTGGAAGCTCAATTACCAATGGATGAGTAGAAGAGGGCTAGATATGAGCAGTTGGTTATTATTACTGAGAAGCAATTGAAGGCTCTCTATCATCTACAACTCTATAAAAAATGCATGGCAAATGCGTTCAATAAGAAGGTTAAGCTTGTTGCTATACAAGAAGGTGATATGGTTCTGAAGCAAGTCATATTAGTTATTTATGACCTACATGGAAAGTTTAGACCTAACTAGGAGGGCCCATTCCTAGTTAAGAAAATCTTGTCTAAAGGCGTTGTCTGCTTCTTAGACTTAGAGGGTAATAAGTTCTTTGAACTTGTCAACCTTGACCGACTAAAGAAGTATTTTATCTAGAGCAAAGGCTAAAAACAAGAGCAAAATAAAAATTTTGATGAGTTGAAAACTTGCATAGGTGGATCATGAAAAAGTTAAGACATAAGTAAAAAATGCTTGCTCGATGAGTTAAAAATCTACTTAGATGGCTCATGCAAAAGTTAGAGCTCTTAAAAGAAAAAAGAGAGTGTTAAAATAATTGATCAAAAAATCTTGCACAAGACTGGTCAATAACAGGGGTTAAGTTTGATGCATATCGGGGAACTTCTGTGTTAGTTTTAACATTTTTCATGTAAATGTTTTAATTTCATTAATGCAAAGGGAATGCATATTCATAAACTTAGCCATAAGTAATACTAATTTCAAACACAAAATACTACCTTTCTTTATTGTATATGATTTTGTTGCCTAATAGTTTGTGCAGTAAAGAATCCTATGTATGGTACAACACCCATAGCTTATACCAATCCTTCGTAGTAGATTCAGCTTTAAGGATCTCTACTGGAATGATCCTGTGGTGAAGCCAGGTCCTCTCCACGTGCTCCAAAAAGTAGGATAATAATCATCCTCCATCAAACTCGATCAGCTAAGGAATAGTCTGTTTGTGGCCATACTGATGATAGACTCTCAGCAGACTATAGTAAGTGTAGCATCTGAATCCCAATAGTGGAATACAGTCTATGTATGTCCTCACAATCACATGCTGAATATGCTACCAAGGGCAAGTCCACCTGACCTCACTCTCAGGGATAGCTCTTATTCATTCAACCCAACTATCGAATGTCAATGTCCTCATCTTATTAAAGGTGTAGCCTCTTCGTATATGGCTAAGAGGCACGTACCTCAATAAATCACCCGTTGGTGGTGCCAAGATCTCCAGTTTCTCCTGAAGCTAGATCTATAAAAAAAGAAATAAAAGAAAAGAAAGCTTGTTGAGTTGAAAATCTTGCAAAAGGCTGCTCAGGTAAAAATTAAAGTGACCTATTGAGCTGAAAACCTAAGAGGGTAATTCAATCAGAAGTTAAGGTCTAAAGTAAAATTAAAAGCTCAATGAGCCAAAAATATCAAAAGAGGTGACTCATACAAAAATTAGGGTAAAAATATAGTTTTTTTAAGTTGAAAACCTACTAAGATGGCTTAGAATTCATACCTGCAACAAAAGCAGACTATTATTTAGGCACCTAAACTATCCTTGCCTCACTCTATCCAGCCCAAAGATTGTCTCTGCTATGATCATTGAAAAAGGCTCTGACATTGCTCTATCTATTCTATCTCTGGATCGATCATCAGATCCCCATGGCTGGATGGGTCGATAAATAGAAACTGTGCCACAATCTAAACCCTGCTACCCTCAGCCATGAAAGGGTAGTTACCAGCTTGTGGCCACACAATCAAAATATAGCAGTAAGATCCTTCTGTAGCTAATAGTGATCTTGCTATATTAAATGCTCTGATAAGATATAAGACTGCCTCTCTAGTAGACGTTGGCACTATCAGCATCGTTGTCATGCTATATGTGACTCCAAGGATAATGGTAAACTCCTCGTACATTGGACACAGCTCCACATGTTCAAACCAGAAGACATGGGTCGCTGGATCCCAGAATTTTACAATAGTGTGCAGAAAAGTAGTGTTGAGGGAGACCTGCTGAAAATCTTTAGATACTAGAGTCCAAAATCGCTTAGTTGACTCCACTCAGTGTTACCCTACTAGCAGGAAAGGGTACAGAAAGTAGAAAGTAATTGCTAAGTTATTGTCTATTCCTGCATGGAAGAATAAATGAGTTATGTTTTTATAGAGAAGCATAATGCATGATATTCTTGCAGAAGAATAATAGTAGCAAGAATTTTGAGTTTCACTATAAATCCAAAATATACATAGAGTTCCAGCAATTGAAAGTTTGTAACATTCGTACACCACAACTTAAGTGTACTAGGCCTTCATGCTAGGCTATAATACTTTATCCTATGTTCTAATATAGAAGCTACAGAGTTTTGATACCATGCATATGGAATCTAATATCATGTCTGCTCTAGGCATCATTATCTTCTGACTACTCCTCATCTGGACTAGGACTGTTGGGTATCTCAATGTTATATTGCTCCAAGTGCATCATCAGCCGAGCGATCTCTGTACCCATCTGCTCAGTCATCTAAGCATGGTGATCTTGCTCCTCTCACTCTAAGTACCAACTTATTTGCATTAACATGATCATATAGGTAAATAAATCATGCATCCATGTATAAACATCATGAACATAATCATAACAAGTGCTAACTTGGACATCTTGCATCTCAGAATTATGGTAATGGCGTAGTTCTATCAACAACCTTGTCGCGTTAGCCATGGCATCTCGAGCAACTTGTATAGGTCAAACACATATCAAATTAGTGTAATATATTATTCCTTACCTAACTATTTATAATATAATATATTATTCCTAAGGCATGTTTGAGTTATGTTCCCTCCTTAATGAGTTGTGATATGATAGATGGTGACGGTGATTATGATAATATATTATTCTTGAGGCAAGTTTGAGTTATGTTCCCTCCTTAATGAGCTACAATATCATAGATAATGATAGTAATGATTGCATTCAAGATGGTAGGGGCGAAGGGAGTAATGAAAGGGGACAAAGAAACATTGTAGATATCATGAAACAAGTATTAATTGCATCAACTTAATCCATCACTAAATACAAGAAATTTTACCTTGTCAATGATGTAGTTATGTGATATATTAGTGCAATACATAAGTTTATAATATAAGTATAAGATGTACATATATGACGGTTGACTAATGTGAAATACTAGAACAATTGTTAAGCATTAATCCATAAGATGAAATTACTATATATAAATGAAGTGCATTAATTAATTAAAGTCATTATGATAACTACTATTATTAAATAAATTATACGTTGCCTAAGATGATTGTTTATTTTAAATATGCATGTTTAGGCACCATTGAGTTATATACGAAATGTTTATCATTTAATAAACATAGGTTAGCATTAATAAGGAGAGAAAGGATTGGTTAGTCATTAGTAAGTGATACTTTGCAGTTCAAAAACATGGGACTCAATGTTCCATGAAATTCAAGACATTTAAAAAGGTAAAGCTTCAAACTATACACCCTCATCCTTTTGAAGCTTCTTCTCAGATGTTCGATATGCTTACATGCTTTATTTTTGACTTAATCATAATATCATTATATATACCTCTAATATCTTATCAATCATACCATGAAAAATTGCATTCATAGCCCATTGATAAGTGGCTTTAACGTTCTTTAAGATGAAAGACATTACTAACCATTCAAAAGTCTCAATCAAACTTGGGCATCTAAACATCATATTGTAAATGTCCATGTTTGTAATTATAATTTGATTATTCTAGGAGAAACAATCTAAAATGACAATAAGCCATTCCTAAAAGTTATATCTACCAAGACATTAGCAACATGCATAATATAAACATCTTTTAGGGGAAAAACATTCAAATCTTGAAAACCAATACAAATATGCAATTTTCCATTCTTTTTAACCATAAGAACAATATTCAAAAGCCATCTATCATGCCTAGTAAGCCATATAAACTTTGCTTTTGATAACTTCTTAATTTCTTCTTTTACTTCTAGCTCAACCTCCTTTAACATTCTTCTTCAAGGTTGTTGATATGATTAAAACTTGAGTTTAATTAGCAATCTATATTCTACCATATCCATACTTGAACTTGACATTTCATCATTATTCTAGGCAAAATAGTATTTATACTCCTTTAATAAGGTAACAATCTCAGTCTTCAAATTCTCTTATAAAGATGAACCAATGTACATGATCCTTGGATCATCAGAGGAACATAAGTTCAATTCCTCCGAAGGATCAAGCACCACTAGTTTTACATCCTCAAATTTATACAGACCCTCTTCTAAATATTTTATTTAAATCTCTTTTATTTCTTCATCAAAATTTTCTTCAAAAATCACCTTAGCTCTATTCACCCTTTTATTACCTTCTTCCTTTCATTGATATAATATTTACTAAACTATCGTACAATCACTGTAACTATAGCTAATTCCTTTAAAGTTTCTAGTCATTGATCTCTTTAAAGATTATGTCTTAGCTTACCAATTGATAAGGCATAAGGTTAGTTAATTTTAACAACCAATTAGATTTCCTTTAAAGCTCCTTCACATTATCCTCAAACATTTACACATATTTTGGATCCTTATTCTTCTTTCTTTGATAAAATTTAACAGGCCTAAACTTTGCTTCATAAAACCTAGCAATAATTGCATCTGAATCTACCTTGAAAGGTTGGTTGTCTACCTAAACAACTTATACATCACTACCCTTCTAAAAAAATAAAAACTAGTGAAGGGAAGATGTCATACACTAGTTAATGTATGTCTAATCTCTTTCTAATAAATCATGGTAATTAGTAGTAGAATTGGTAATAAAGAAAGTTAATAATAAGGTATTAGTCCCCACTACTAATTCCATAAGTAAAATACCCAAATTGTTTTAAAAATTCTCCATTAAATGCTAACATTGTCACATCTATAACAACCAAGTCATTCTTTATTCACCCCAATAGATAGAAAATTTTCAATGACATGATGTTAACAGTCAATCTATTATCAATTAGCACTCTAGAAATAGGCTTCCCATTCATATTATCTTAATGTACAACAACTTTATATATGGATATTTATTTATTTATTTATGGATACTTGAATAGGTTTAGTTAATGATTTTAATTAAATTGAATAGGTTTATTTATTTATTTATGGATGTTTGAATAGGTTTATTAATGATTTTAATTAAATTGTGCATATCTCATTGTAGCTTGATTAAGAAGTATATGCATGAATTTGTGATTCATCTTGCATTTAAGAATTCATGGGCTGTTAAAATAGAAAGAAGGGTTATTTATAATGTTGTTATAAAGACTCAATGAAGAGAACATTTTCTTAAACGTGTATTTATTAAAGCTAGTAATACTATTATGTACTCTTTTTTTCTTTCTCCTTACCATAAATGGCTATAATATAAATGTCTTAATTGATGATAACTTGAGTATAGCTATACATGAAAGATATCCTTGCATGGAAGGAAAACTTTAAAGAGGTGAATCAAGCTTGTATCATTAAATTAGCTAATAGAATGGTTGTAAACATTTAGAATCTTGAAACCTTAATTATTTAGAATATTTAGGTTGTTGAAATCATTATCATTAGCAAAGATGGTAATTATGTTATGCTTGAAACTATCTATAAGTATATTGTTAATTGCATATGAAGGATTCATACATTCTTCTTTACAAAAGAGAGAGGAAAGAAAGAAAGATGAGGAGAGAGAACTGATGAAAACATGTTATTTGTTGTATGATTTGGATTAATAGAGATAATTGCTTCTTACTAAATGAGAGTCTATGTATCTATACAAGTAATCATACAATTTTAGTTGCTATATGATTGAGCTGAATGGTTTAATTTCATATGCATGAATTGGTAGCTTAACAACTAATAAGAGAATTAACTTGTTTATCTAAATTATTAAATGGTATAAACCAAATATTTGATTGAATATATCAACCTATATATCTTTATGAAAGATTACTTCAACTATGAATATGGTACGTAAGTTAATTACATTAGAGGGCTGCTCTTCATCCTATTAAAATACATATGAAAATCCTTATATATGGTTACCAATCATATAGCCACTTAGGAAAGATTGATTTGGTATTTATAATTAGTCTTAATGAACCAAGTGAATGGATCCTATAGAATTTAGTGTTGAATTAAGTAGCTCATTATTTATGGAGTAATTATACATGTGTAATCTTACCAAGATTGAACCATAAGATATGTTTGTATAAGCTAAAGCTACTGATGTCTGGCATGACATATGCATGAATGTTGATTATTAATCCAGACCATAGGTGTCTTTAAAGCATAAGGTTAATAGGGATAAAAAAAGGTGCCCCTTAATTCTTCAAATGGCAAGAAGATGTAAACAAGACATTAATGCACTTTGACTTACCAAGAAATATGTTAGATATTATAGGAACTTGAGCATGAAAAATACATATTTAGAACTAAAATAGTCAAAGCCTAGAAGTAAATGATTTTTTTAAATATAAAACCACTTTTGAATGTTGCTAATAAGCTTAAGCTTTGGTACTCTTGACTATGTGTGGTTTTCTTGTGAACCTATGTGTACATATGTAAATCATATCCCAATTAGAATGAGGCAACTTAGAGATGGACTAATTTGAGTCCTATCTTAGTTCCTATACTATAAACGTTAGTCAAGCATGGAAACATATTAATAATTCTACATTATTTATAAGTGATAATATTGCATCATGTAAATGCATTATTAAACTATACCTAAATCAATACTAAATGTTATAATAGTGTTAAAAGTTGATGACAAGGGATTAAATTAAAATTGATTCTAAGTACAAAGTAAGCGCAAACAAATTAGAAATTTTTTTAATGCATTATAATTAGGAGAAGGAAGGGATAAAATAATTATGAGGTTTGCTTTTACACTAGAAACTTGAACTTTCTTAGTACACATACCTATATGAATAATTATTAGGTTGCAAGTTTTTTACATTATTACGAAGTTAAATGACAATATTAGGTTATATGATTGCTATCTTGACCATAAGGATACAAGTAATTATGAAAACAATGAGTTGCGTGAAAACAATGAGTATGTGGATTATGAATAATTGACAAGATTAATACTAAATAATACATGGTGTAGGTCTGACATATATATGTATATAGAAAGTAAAATTTAAGCAGAGTTTATATGTTATTTGAAAGATATATGGATGATGTGCATGTATATACAAGAATGTTCAAAATATTTATAGGATTTATTTGATTAAAATATCAAAATTTATGTTTAACAAGTAATGAAAATATAAGAGCCATAATCCATACTTCACTCATAGATAAAGGTAAGGCAAAAACAAGTTTGTACATAATAATAACTGAACTATAAATGTAATTCACTTATAAAAATAAAAGGCTTGACGATTCAAGTATAATGTTATGAAACGTTGTGATTATTTAAATGTTATTTATTTAATGTTGGATATATGATATATTGACACATCTAGAATGTTATTGATTTATGACTGTTCCATCATTATATATGTCATGCCTAGCCCATACATGGAATAACATGCTTCTGTAGCATGAATATCGATTCCCCATAAGGAAATCGTTACTCACACTATAAAGGATACATCGTCTATAAGACCTATTTAAAATTGTATGGGTACACATCATTGTATTTAGTGGTGATAAGGGAATCACAATATGGCATCTGTTAAATCTTATTTATCATAACCTAGATACTCATTCATCCATTTAGTCAAGCAACTCAGATTCGCAAACAACTCTGCTTATACTATATAAGATTAAGATCATTCATTATAGTTCGTTACAATTACATGTGTACAGCTACAGTAAAAAGACAAGTGGGAGTATGCCTCTACAGTCCAATACCACTTCAAGAATGGAGTTTCTCTGCTGACGCCAAAGATTGCTACTTTGTATGCTCTACCAGTTGCTCTCTCGAAGACTCAGTACCTACGTTCATCAAATGAAAAACGTTGAGTATAAAACTCAGTGGTACTAGTGAAACACATAATCACATACATATCATGGTTGCACTTAATTATAAATAAGATTAAGCTATCCACAATCATAGTTAAGCCAATGGCATTAAACATCATCTCATCCTATCATACATTTAACAATCATTTGGTAGTCATTCTCAATCAATAACATAATCATAATACGCCATCATCCGATATGAACGTATAGGGATGCATAAATGAATACATTGCCTTTAACAACATATGAAATAAGAATGCTTTCATGCCATGCATTCTCCCTTATTCCTTCTTCTTTTCCTATATAAATGTGCACATATCCTTTCCATATTGGGTCCCTGTAGGTACCGGTACTCATCTCCCGAAGGAGGGCATTTAACTATATGGTTTTATGAACCGATTTCTTTACTGTAGGTCTTGAGACTCATCTCTCATAGGGTGGGCATTAAACTGTATGATTCCTCAAGGGAATCCATCATCTGTATAACCCAGTAGGTTAAGAGCATATAGCTCCATAAGCATCTCTCTCTCTTTCTCTTTCTTTTTCTCCTTATACTTCTTGATGCATGCCATGATTATGTATGTATGATTCATGATATTTCATGTTCCCAACACTTCATATATAAGTAGCAAGCTCATCATAGGAAAATATAGGCTATAGACAATCTTAAAAGCAAGATACATCATCCCTCTAGACCTTACTTAGGTCTTAAGACAAGAAAAGAAGCAAACATCACAAGTAGTACAAACCTGTAGCAATTCTACTTCTAACATATGCTCGTAGTCCCATTACTATCAATTACAACCTTCAACTTCTAGCTCTCACACCTTCTAGGCAATAAAGAACTCTAACTCTATTATTTTTAGGGGTTTAAGAAAGGTAAAATGTGAAAGAAAAGCAAGGAAATCTTTGTACTTATCCATTGAAAAGTCAAACTTAAGTTGTGTATGGCTATACCACATTTGGTACGCCTGCATAGAACTAAAACTCTTGATCCCTATTTTCCTGCAAGCAATGGTACACCCGTACCCCCATTTGGTATGCTTGTACCACCTCATTCTACCTAACAAGCTAAATTTCCTGCGAGCACCAGTACAACCGGATAACCATTTGGTACGCCTGTACGGTCTCCAGAAGCCTAATGCCACTCATCTCTCTTACCTGGTACGCCCGTATGATAATCCGTACACTCGTACCACTCTCCCCTCTCAACACACATGCCATTCTAAACCTGATCACAAGGTACTTAAACTAAAAACCATTTCTAAACCCTTAATAATATCATGCGAAACATGGTGTTTGCCCCTTAAACTACAGAGAAGTCACGCTGCTCAATAAGGCGGCAACAACCCACTCTATCATTAAACATCTTCCTCTCTTATATATCATGCTAATAAAATTAACACATACAACATTCCCCATTACATTAATCAAGAAGTACAATATCATTTCATACCTTAACATGCTTACACACATATAACCATGCATAACACACACCCATACACATCATTCATGTCACAGTCATATTCATATATCACACTCACATTCATAGAAAACATACACACATGTACATATACACACATATATGTATCATATATATATATATATACATAGATATGTACATATAAATCCTATCATTCATCTATCATTGCACATAAGGCAAATCGTTTGAAATGCAAAACATTGCATTTTTTGCCCTGAGTACTATTCACCTCATGTGCGCCAAACATAGCCTATGTGTGGTGCACATGGGGTCATGTTCTGCGCACATCACCCCAAAATTTTCCAGAAAAGGCCATTTTTCTCCCGTTTTTCGTCCGATCTAGCCAATCCAAGGCCATTTAAGGCTTTTCCATGCCTTAGATGCCTTGGATCTACCCTAAATCTAACCAGATTTTAAATAATTTTAACTTTAAAATTATTTTTCTTGATTTGGATGCAAATCCACGGAGCAAAACCCATTTTCAGGTCCGATCTACCTAGATCGGGGTTGGATCTAGGGTTTCTGCTGAAAAATTTTCAGTTTTCTCTGCCATGTACGCCACACATATGCCCTTGTGTGCCACACGTAGTCAATGTGTGGCGCACATTGGCTTTGATTTTCATAGAAAAACCCGGTTTTCGCCCGAACCGCTTTCCGATCTGATAAATCCAACAACTCCAGTAGCTTCTCTATGCAATTGGGGTTCTAGATCTGTCAAATATTGTCCAGATCTACTTGATTTTGGCTTTAAAATCATTTATTTTAATTAATTACTTAATTAATATTTGGTTTGATGAGCCGGAGGCCGATTCAAACCCAAAATGAGGTACTGTCTTCATTAAAGTTGGGTATTCTTGTCTGTAGTTTATTTCTGTACTGACAGATTTAATTTTCATGCAGATTGGCCTCTGATGCGTGCCACACGCAGTCAATGTGTGGCGCACATCGCCTGATGCGCGGCGCACATCCCTCGTAAATTTTCTAGAAAATCATATTTTGAGTCGTATTTTAGCTATATTTTGACGTATCCAGTGGTATTTGAGCTTCACAGTAGCTCAGGTATTCTAGAAAAGTCACAAAATAATTTTTACATAATTAATTTTGGCCTCAAAATTAATTTTTACGATTAAATGCAATTTTTACTCGTATAAATGCAGTTTTTAATAGGTCGTAGGGCTATCTCCAAAATTATGTGTGATAATAGTCCTCCCAATTAAATTTGCCATGATCAAATAAAAATAATTTTGCTTAAAATTATTTTATTAAAATGAATTTTCACGATCCGGCTCGTGTTTATTATTTCAATTATTGCCTAATAATTGTTGGATTTTGACTCTTGGTTCATACTTTTAAATGGTATTGGACTCGTCAATTAAATCCAAAATTCATTTGCTACTAATGAATTTATTTGTATATTTTACATATTAATCCATCGTGCATTTTGGATCGTGCAACTCGAGGGAGAAAAGGGGTATTAGTTAATCCCTGGAAATTTATGTATGCGAGGAATATTTGTAATAGGATAGGATTTATTTGGTCTGTAATAATCCCCTATTTCTTGTCTGTATCCCCCAATTTCCTTGATTCCCTTTCCCCAGCCTTTATTATTTTTGATCGTGGATGATTTACATTTGCCTAAATATTTATGTCATTCATGTCACATGCCATGTCACATGACACATGCACACACTACTATGCATGCCATGCATATACCGTATGCCATAACATACTGTATTTCGTATGCACGTATGTATAAATACACCAACACGCAAATACGCCAATATGCAATCTAATACGCTCAATCAACCGATACGCCTTATCATGCATACATGAATGCCATGCTATGACATATACTATGCCACGTCATATGCCATAATGCATATCATGCCGTATGTCATACATATACTATGTTGAATACACATTCACATACGCACCACTATGTCATGACATAAATATGCTATGCCATTCATCATCCCACATGTCATACATATGGTATGTCATTCACTTAACATGTTATGCATATAGTACGTCATTCATTTAATATGCCATGCATACGGTATGTCATTCACTTCACATGCTATAGATATAGTATGTCATCCATTTAACATGCCATGCATATGGTATGCCATACATTATATCATGTTATGTTATAATACAACATTTCACATGTCATGCCACATAACACAAGCACATTCTATTATACATGCCATGCTTATGCCATGTCATGCATCACTCCATATGCTACGCATTTTGATATGTCATACATTTAACATATCATGCATATACCATGTATTACACCATCACATATCATGCATATGATATGCCATATACACACCATGCATATGGTATGCCACATACTATGCCATGTTATAACATATACCATGACATGCATCACTTCACATATCATGCATATGATATGCCATTCATCCCCCATACGCATTGCATACGTTATATGCCTAATGCTAAAATGAATCAAAAACGTTAACGCATAACGTAATATGATATTTGCCATAATATGTGCCTACATATAAGGTTTCCATATCATGCATATGATACATCATACATGCTCACATGACATGCATATGCCATGTTACTTTTATTGCTATATTACATGTCATGCATATGCCATGCCATCTAAATGTCATATAGCTTTATATGTCATTTTAACGTGCAACCTTGCAATGCTAAATCACATGACGCGCTGTGTGCTTACAATTACGCTCGCATGCTTGCCTGCTTAGGACAATTACTTCCAACTATAATGGTAAAATTGATTTTGGAAACTCATAGAATAGATCTCCACCACCCGAACCCAATCTCTGAAGGGTTTAACTAGCACTCATGCTATGGGTCGGTTGGACCAATCCGGAACCATCTGGTGGTGACTCCCTTGTGACTCTTTCGAGTCCGTATCATTCCCTAAGGGAACCCCTTA
>CANYBF010116838.1:0-10155 GCA_948192965.1 Dalechampia spathulata
AAAATTAAGGTATGTTGACTAATTGGAGGATATAAGGCAGTATGACTTAAGATATGTTAAGGAAATTTATGATAAGTTAAAAACTAAGAATGAAAGAGATTTTTAAGTATAATAAGTTTTATTAAAGGCTTTATAGAATTAATAAGTAAATGATATATCAAAGTTAAATAATGTTATAATATAAGCAACTGGAGAATACATTTTTAAAGGTTAAAGGAATTTTTAATGAAGTATATGACTATGACAAATATGTGGACTTAACTGATCAATTATTTTAAGATGTTCAATAAGTTAATGATTTAGTGATATGATATGGTTTAAAATAAGGTTTAAGTTAAGGATTAATACAGAAATAACAATGAACTATGGGTTATAGATACATGATTTATAAGAAGTTTATACTTGTTTGTTTTCATTGGATATATAATTAATAAGTTTCATGATGGATAATGAATATGTTAAGACTTATGATATTTCATTAAGGCATTAAGTAAGGAAGTAAGGTAAAGATATTCATATATAGCATGTTTAATGGAAACTAAAGTATTTATTTGGCTAACTGATATTTGTATGAGTTACTGGATTTGGGATTAACCCTCATAATGATAGAAATAAGGTTACTATTTAATTTATTTACTGATTATTTGATAGCAGTAATACAAAGAGACTTGTTTTAAGAAATATATTTAAGTATTAACTGGTACTTTGTTAATTAGTTCTAATGTTTAAACTTTCTTATAATTCACATAAGAAATTACAAGAGTTAAATAGATAACAGAAATTAAGAATAAAAGGAATGGTATTAGGGATCTATTAAAAACACATGATTAAGATATTAGTAAGTAATTAATTTTATGATATCACTAATTTCTATATTATAATTATATTATCATAATACTTTATGAATTAATAGCATTGGGGCATTAACAGAATCTAAATGAGATTAGTTATAAGAATCAAATTTAGGTTGTAGATTCTAATGTTAAACTGATCAAAGTCTTAATGATGACAGTTTAGATAATTGAATATTAGTTGTTTGATAAAATACCAGTATTGTTCATAAATTAAGATTAAGATAAAAACCTGTTATCTAATAATATGTTCTGGTTTTTAATAAATGATAGATAACATAAACTGTTTTAAAGATCATAAACTCTAATATTAAATAAGGATAAGATGAGACATAATTATTAAAGATGTTATTATTTGCTTTATTAAAATGCAGTCATAAAACAAGTAATAAGAAGCAGTTTATAAAAAGCTTTTGAGATATAGTAATGAAAGATTTATTAATTACAGTTTCAATGGTAGAACAACTATATTAAGATAGTATCACATATATTATTATTAATTGGGTTATAAATAATTGGATAAATTATCAAATAATAGAATAAAGATATGGCTAAAGTTTAGAAACTAATTAATTTATAATATTAAATACGCAGTACCAGTGATGATAGTTTTATAGATTGTTAGTAACATATAAGCTGTTAAGATATTAAGAAATTACTTGATAATAGCATTAAAAGAAAGTAAATAAAATCGAGTAGAAAATGATGATCAAATTAAGGATGGAATAAGAACGAAATCACATAAGAATACTACTTTTGGAATAGAATAAAAGAAATAATATATATAAGAGGATTCATTAAGGAATTTAATAAACTAAATATGTAAATGAACAAATCAATGATATGAAGAAGTTTTATAAAATGATAGTGGATGGTTTTCTTCTATAGTATTATAATTCTATTAAGAAGAAATTATATATATATATATATATATTACAATTGAATTAAGAAAATATATATATAATAAAGGATAAATATTTTAGAAAAATAATTACTATAGTAAATAGTAGTATGATTTCTTGAATAGTAAGATAAAGGAATAAAACAAGTATGTGCTTGTTTAATTAACACAATAGTGAAATTATAATAATGATTAATGAATTAAATAAAATAAATTAATAATGAATGAATATTGATTTTGAATTAGGTAAATCAATGGATAATCTTCACGAATCATCAAAGGATATTAACAAAGGAAAGGACATACCAGGTTTGTGCTAGTTTGAATGGAAGTCCTCGATTATTAATTGATCGAAGAGGCAATGGTTTGGTAATGCAATCGCATTACACAATTTGATCATAATATGTTATTACATTTATTAATCATGACATATTCATAATGCATTAATCATGAGACATGACATAACATGATATGGGACATAAGGAAGAAAGAAAGAAAAGTTGAAATGATAAATATGTTTAATGTTTTTATACTGGGTTAAATGTTATAATTCCTACGGGAATTTAATAAAAAGGAGTATATTATGATAAGAATGAAATTTAAAAGTTAAGTATTGAATGAGAATTAAAATTATGGTACCACTCATAAAATATTAAAAGAAAGATCTGGTATATGCGCATATTGATAGAAAGATCAGATGTGAGGGTGAATGCATAACATAATGCATACTCATAAATATGCACGATTTAGGTACATAATGATGAGGATATTTGAAAGTGATTGAATTGATGAGATAGTAAAGCTACATAAGCATTTATATGGTTGAGGTAAAAGTCATGAATAGTGATTATATGATAATTATTAAAAATGATATACAATTAATGACGACTTGATAATATAATTGATGTGTTTAATGGTATCTTGGAATTTTATTGAAAGGTTATACATTTTGATATTGTTATATTTGTTATAATAGCACCACTGAGTTTTATACTCAATGTTTGTCAATTGATAAACGCATGACCAAGTAAAGCCGTAGAACAAGAACGTTAGTGAAGCAGCTGGACATATCAATAGAATATTGGTAAATGGTTTGAGTTCCTTCAAACTTCCATCTTAATAACTATCATGCAACTACATAAATAAAGTACTCTGGCAGTAAATAAAGTAATTTTGAAAAAACTAAAGATATGTAAAATATTAATGTGTGAATATTGAAAATCTGATGAGATGATAACTTATTTATGATATTATGTTAAAACCTGAGATTGATCAATGTATTGGATTAATATGAGTTGCATGTAAGTTATATAAAATTTTTTTTACAGAATGTATGGAATCCCTTATAGGATAATTATTGACTTTCTCGATTAGGAAGTTAATAATCATTCTACGGGAACATGTTACGCAGCCAAAAGGCGTGACAAACAATCTAATTTTCTTGATCAATAATTTAATTTAAATTATCAACTTATATAGAATATTCAATAACTATGCAAGGTTCTAACAATTAACATTTAATTCCTTTATAAACTTGAAATACTTTATATTTATCTCCCTGGTGTTACCTTATTCAGATGTTATTTAACTTTCTCTTAAAACAACCAATCAAAAGTTATATTATTAGTTTTAAAGAATGTCAAGAGGTTGTATTATTATATCTTAACTACTAAACATATACATAATTATGTATCCTAATATTATATTTGCACCAAGTAGTCCACGACCAAACTAAATGTTTATTAATAAACTCAATTTGAGTTCATTAATGGGTAGTACCCATAATTAATTATAAAAGTCAATAATATGTTACTTAGTCCAAGCACATGTTCCATGAAAATGATAATTTCAATACATTCCTCTCATAAAATCAATCATATAATCTAATGCATTATTTAATTTTAATTCAAATTCTTTCCATACGTCAACCATATGTTTAAATAAGCTTGAAAATAAGTTTAATGATCATTCTTCTCAAACCTTTTTCTTTATTTTTTTTACATTAGCATCATTTTTATCTTTATTATCACCTCAATCTAGTTAAGTCATTCTAACAATCAAGGAATTTACTTTGGCTAATGCATTCCTTTTTTACACTATTAGTATATGTAATCACTGATACTTTTTAAAATAAGCTCAATCTAAGATCCATTCTATACATTTTAATGGTAGCCTACACATGTATTAATTTATATCCTAACCACCTCTAAATAAACAACCATACAAGTGTTTACACTTATATTCATGTAATGTAGGATATAATGCATGTTGACTTTAATTATTCTTCACGAGTGCCAATCTTAATTCTCTTGGCATCCATATAATCTATTCTATTATTTTATCATTAGAGGAATTATAAATCTTATATCTAAGCATGCAAAGAGTGTAAATAAATTCCTTTATCAATTAGTTATTATGCTTGGTCTTAATCCTAAGTTAAAATGCATAGCAAAAGTAGAGGTGAATAGTTATTAAGGCCCTACTTCCATAACAATATGATTTGGTGAACAGGTATATGTAGTAGTACTCCCCACTGCAGATATATGCATATGCATCTCTACCTATATTATGCATTAAATTAACACATCAAATCATGGTATCAAGTGGTAATTACAATAGTTTTTTACAAGGTCATGTACAACTTATGTGTTTTAACTTAGCTCGATAATATGCCCAGCCTAGCATCAGGTACCTACATGTACCCATGCAATCATTTGGTCTAATGAGGCTAACTATTAATGCTCAAACTATTCTCATGTGCAAACTTCATATTGAGCACAACTATGACTTTCATTTCCAAGGTAGCTGATAAATTTATCATCTCATTCCCTCTTTTCTTGATAGCTCTTATTAATGTTCACTTGGTTTATAGCTATATGTACATGACACTTAATTGTTATGCATGAACAGCTTTGGGTCTTAGTCATTTAGAACCCTTAATTAAACACACTAGTAAATTATAAACAATCAAAGTTCTAAGCCATTTCCATCAATCTAATGAATATGCTTGGGCCCTTTTTAATTGAAATATAATATTCATAATGACTACATACATTTATATGGATATTTGATCAACACTTCCCTTCAATTAAACACATATAAGTAATATAATAAATCACTTATTTATTATTATCCATATAAGTTAACTATGGTTATATTATAGTAACCTTTCCAATAAATATACAAGGTTCAATTGCTCATATTTATTTCATAACCCTATATATATATGGACGAGAAGCTCTACCCTATATTTTCAAGAATTTATCAAGCATGGTACAAGTGAGGTTGACATGGAGAATAAGATTTTTAATTGCTCAATCGATTATAGTATACATTCAGTTATATTTACTAGGCCCAACATTAATTATATGTATATATGTAATCATAAATATAAATTCAATCTCAGTAACCTACCTGTCTACTTAAGTAATTCTTACTCATATATATCCTTTCAGCTTGGGAACTACAACTATTAAACAATGTGAATTTAATATTGTAAGTGGACTAATTACTCATAAGATTTTAACAGGAAAAATAAACATATAGGAGCCCCCATGTAATTGAATCAATTCCTTATTTAATCAAACCTCACATTACAAATTAAATAACTACCAAATACAACATAGGCATCCTTAACGTCGACTACTAACTGTTCATTTCAAAGTCATGTAGACCCATGCATACATCAACATAACCAAACCATAACATACAATCAACCAATAAATATATATTACTATTTACTAGCTTACCAAGTTCTCTGTTAAAATGAATTTAAGCCTTTTTGATAGTCTCTCAAACTTCTACTAGCCAAATTCCATCTTGTTCCTAAAGAAACAAATTATAATTTACCTTACATCACTCAAACTATTTTTAGAGATAGATTTTATGATGCTTACACAATTATCACTTTTATTCCTCTATTATAAATAGATATATACATATATATTAGTAAGATAAATAATTGTTGTTTGCTGCCTCAAATTCTCTAAAGTGGTAAAGTTTATCCACAAACAAATGACACCAATCCATTTTATTCGTCCATTGTAACTCTATTAACTTATTTAATTAACCTTAGCATAAATTAAGTAATAATAATATGTTTATTAAATGTTAATTCATCTCTCTCTTTTTTTATTCAAAACTTATTCACGTCACTTGTTTATATTCTTACTAATTGTTCATCATTGTTCTATCTTATGTCATTATGCACTTCTTAATTAAGCTATTATAAAATATGCATAGTTTTATTAAAATCATTAAATATATTTATTATAGTGTTTATAAATTATTAAATAAATAAATAAATTAAGGATCGTGACATTAAATATGGAAAAATGATGGATGTGACACTTCACTCTCTTCTTCTTTCTTTTTAATATTTACATGGATATAACATTTTACTATCTACCTTTACACTAACAATTTACATTATATATGCTTATATGTATTATATTACTATGACTACTTGGTATACACAATAATAGCTGATATAATTCAAGCTTAGTTATACAAGCATTGCATGAATATTAAGAAGAAACAGGTTACTTTTGATTAAAAATTCAAGTAGTCTTAAGTTATTTAATGCATCAATTCAATTTCCAAGAGGTGTTTGACATTCTTTAACAGTTTCTTACTTTGATTAACTATTTCTAGAATTCTTACATATGTACATAATGCATTTTAAATGCATATGTTTAACTCCTAACACACAAGTATGTTTCTTCCTAGATTAATATTGCTGTTAGATTAACTTTTTGATTCAAAATAATTACTTACAAGTACCCATGTTGCTTTGTGAGTTTAATGTTTAAATATCAAAAGAAGTCAAACGCTATTATCTTTTAATTATTTCATTAAATTTCTAGTTCCTTATTTCAATAATAATCATGGTTGATAAATCAATTAAGGTCTAATGATTCTTAACTTACAAGTGTGCTTAAGTGTTCCAGTATTTAACACATACATGTTCCATTTCTAAATTATTCTTATCCAAAAGTCCTAAATAGTTATTTGAATTCATAAGCAAACCCAACATGCTTTGAAAGGGAGCTTACTACTGATTGATTTAAGGTTTCTTAATTCCACATGCTACAACCAATCAATTACATAATAATTTCACCTTTTATATCACATTAATTGTAGAATGTTTAACAATATGCAAACCACTTAATAAACCCTTAGCCTTAGTATTTATGAAAATTAACACACAACACATATAAGATGTTCACACATTAAGTAACTAATTCCTTAACATGGCATAAGTTATTTATCCTACTATCATTTATAGTAATAAAGGTAAGTATTCAAGTGATTATTCCTCTGCAAAGTAATACTTAGACAGCTCATATCGTTGTTCTTCCTTGTGCCAATAGTATTTCTAAATCACATGCATACTTATAAGGAAATTTCATTCTCAACTGTACATACACCTATTAATTAGTCAATTGTCTATTCTAGCATATATTCAAATTCAAGGTTCTGAAATACCTTAGCTCAAATAGTTAGTAGTAAGTTTCTTAGCAATAACCATCCTTTAAATTTTATTCAATGATAACAATAAACAAGATACTGATTTTCATCCCTCAATCTATTCTGCCACTACAACCTCTCCTTTTTCCTATGAAGTGTTTGGAGTTCTCTCTAACTATGATATACTCACTAGATCCATTTAGGGAATTAAGTAAAAAATCCCATTCTACCGTCTCAAAAAACCTTAATCCACTTTACTTATTAAACCTCTTATAGCGACAATGTTTGTCTCATTTACTTAATGTTATATTAACCACCTATCCAATCTAAATTTTCTTTTGAAAGTCAATTTCTTACCTTATTGACCACCTAATTAATAAACTAAAATTTCTTATCAATATGTGTATTCATTCACTTCCTTATTTCCATTTACTCGACCCATTTTGTAAATTAATTCGATAAAAAATAAACTAATGAGTCATAAGTTTTAACTTAGTCTTATTTAATACTAGCCCTTCCTAACTGTAAATATAATTTAAATAATTGCTAATACCACCTTAATAATCAATAATCACTCTTACATTTTAATATGTTTAAATACTTAAATTATTAAATCTTTAAACCCTTCCAACTTGCTAATTTGTTCAAAATTAAATTATCATACATTACCTAACTTAGTCATTTCCATTCATTTTTATTTTATTAATCTTGCTAATTAACTAAATTAATTAATTAATTAATTAGAAAATAATATAAAAATATATTCTTTATAACATTCATCATTTTTCTATACTATGTCATTATGTACTTCTTATTTAAACTATTTTAAGATATGTATAATTTAATTAAAGTCATTAACTAGATCATTTTAATGTCTATAAATAAATAAATAAATATTAATAATTAAATAACAGACTAATGGGTGTGACAACTCTCTCCCTCTAAAAAAATTTCATCTAAAATTTAAATCTTACTAGTCTTTGAATAATTGGGGATATTGTTATGTCATATCCACTTCTTGTTCCCTAGTCGCTTCTTGACCTGTATGATAATTCCACAACACTTTTACCAAAGGAATATGTTTATTTCTTAATTGTTTTATTTTTTTGACCAGGATAGCTATGGGTTCCTTACTATATGTAAGATCAGATTTAATCTCGATGACTTCTACCATAATTACATGTGGTGGATCTAACTTGTATTTTTGTAACATAGAAACATGAAACACACTATGTATTCTTTCTAATTATGGTGGTGTTGACCCTGACTTTTCACCCTCGTATAATTTTGGATCTTTATTGATTTGACTACGATTTAGTCCCTGGTATCGATTCCGATTATACATATAAGCCCCTATAACTTCCTCTGTGTGTTCTGATGAATGGAACATTTCAGAACTGGTGGGGCCCACCATGGTGCCTGGCGGGACCCGCTATCTATTCTGAGTGTTCTGTGCATCCAGAACACCCTCCCCAGCCGTATACGGGGGATAAAACACTTGAAATGTGGAGTATTGCATTTTTGGCCCCGAGTACTATTCATCATGAATAGTACATAGGTAGGGCCCACTAAACAAAAGTGAGGCCCGCAGTCCCCAATAACCTATTCTGTGTGTTCTGTACTTACAAGAATACATTTTCTAGCTGCCTTATGCAAGGCACAACGCTTAGCATCGCAAATGCCATCTTCTGGGCCCACTACGCTGTGGGGCCCACCTAGTAGAAATAGGGCCCGCTGCCCCTATTAACTAATTCTGTGTATTCTGTACTTACAGAATACATTTCACACCTGCCTATGCGTGGTAGGATACGCAGAATGCAAAATATTACATTTTAGACCTAGGTTACTATTCATTATGAATAGTATACAAGCGAGGCCCGCTTCCCCAATTAGCCAATTCTGTGTATTCTGTACTTACAGAATACATTCCACTATTACCTTACGTAAGGTACATCTCGTGGCATCCCAAATGCCACGTTTATAGGCTCACCTTGCTATGGGGCCCCCTAAACACTAGTGGGGTCTGCTTCCCACTATCAATCGCTTTAATGCATTTTGTACGCACAAAACACACCCTATCTGCTACCTCACTTGAGGTAGAACGCTTGGCACGCTATTTACCACTTTTTGGGCCCTTTTATGTTGTGGGCCCCATGAGGGTACTATTCATCATGAATAGTGCCTAGGTGGGCCCATCGCCCGAATTCACCAATCTGAGTGTTCTTGACGCGTAGAACACATTTCCGCTAGTGCCTACGTGAGGCATGACTCACGGCACCCCGTTTGCCACATTTTGTCCTTAATGGGCCTATTGGGCCCAATTTGGGCCCATTTAGCAAAACTCGATGTTCGAAGCCGAATTTGAGAAAACTTATAACTGTAAAGTTTCTCGAAATGTCATTTGCACTTTCCTGGACATATGGCACGCATACCGTTCTGCCCGTACGAGGTGAAGTGCATAGGTCAAAAACGCAACATGCGTAGCGCATAACCCTATAGGCTACGCACGTTGCATAGTAAAGACGTTTGGTCGGGAGCCATTTTGGGATCGAATTTGGAAAAACTTTCTTCTACAAAGTTGTTCCTCACGTCGAATAACACTTATACGCTTCACGGCGCATCCCTGAAGTGACCACAATGGGCCCTATGCGAGGGTTTCTAGGCTATATGCGTGCGCATATAGCCCTATGTGCGCCACATGTAGCACATGTATGGCGCACATAGTCTTATATGTGGTGCACATGTATGTAAATACGTGCCAAAAATTACAAAATTGCCACCCAAAAATTCACTCTATAAATATAGAGCTCGGGCAACATTTTTTGGATCTCGAATTTGCTCTGAGAGCAGCTGAAACTCTGCAAAAATCACTCCAAAAATTAATTAAACACTTGATTAATTTTTTTCTAAGGATTTAGAGACTAATTAACCCTA
>CANYBF010116851.1:0-10551 GCA_948192965.1 Dalechampia spathulata
GCCTCCTAAGGAGGAATAAAGCATAGGAGTCAAAGTACAGTAATCCATAGTTAAGATAACCTTGATATCTCAAGTCTAAGGATACTTGCACTACTGATATGAGTGAGATACAATTTCATAGATATAGATCAATTATCCATATGAAATCTCATTGGCAAGGTCTCCAATGAACTAGTACTATACTATTCATCCATATATTCACTTTAGACATCTCATGTCATGATGAATGAGAATCATCCCAAAATAGGAAGTGTAACATGTGCTAATTTTCCCATATTAATAATGTCCATTCTTATTAATACCATGATCAAGGATATTTAGATATTGAAAATTTGTATACAATAAGAATCTCAT
The DNA here is from genome assembly GCA_948192965.1 of Dalechampia spathulata. Classification (NCBI taxonomy): domain Eukaryota; kingdom Viridiplantae; phylum Streptophyta; class Magnoliopsida; order Malpighiales; family Euphorbiaceae; genus Dalechampia; species Dalechampia spathulata. The sequence goes on from CANYBF010116851.1 coordinate 355, forward strand.
TCCATAAACTCTTTATGGATTCTTTTGAACTGTTCCAATATCATGGACTTCAATATATAGTTTAATACTCCAAGTAAGACAAGTTCATTTAAAACATTGTACTATATAATGAATAATGCCTTTCTTAATGAAAAAGTATAGTACAAATACACATGATGCTCTAGAGCGTACACTAACATCACTTGCAAACCTCTAGATAATAAAGAAAGGGGTTGGAACTAGCATTAGAGAGCATCCTTTTAGGTAAAGGCACCTAAACTATACTTGTTGAATCTTTCTTAGTATCATGAATTAAGTCTTTAATGTATTTTTTACTGGCTGATAAATTATCTTGGTTCTGATCATGCAATTCCTATGCATAAAAAATATTTAACAAGACCTAGCTCCTTGATAATAAACTCCTTATGCAAGAAGGCCTTCACTTTAGATATATTGAATAGGTTTTTACTATAAAGTAATATATCATCAATAGAAACTATGAGAGCAATAAAGTCATAACTATGATCTTTTGTGAATAAACATGTATTAACTTTTAATTGATTGAAACAAAATTTGACTAATTTTGAAGTGAGTTCTTGATTCCAAGCTTTGCCAACCTGTTTTAGACCATAAAAGCTTTTGGAAAGCTTATAAACTTATTGTGTGCTTGCCTTTTTATAACCCTCAAGTGGAAGCATGTATAATTCTTCTTCTATTATATCATGCATGTATGTATTATTAACATTGAGTTGGTGTATAACCATTGGTTTGTAGGTATCATTACTAAGAAATTTTGGACTGTGATAAGCTTAGTGACTAGAGAAATTTTATCATGATAGTCCATACTTAGTAATTAGCTGATTCCCTTTGCTACAAGCCATGCTTTTAATTTATCAATGGAACCATCAGCAAAGTACTTATTTCTATAAACCCATTTTGATGGAATTTCTCTTTTTCCTACAAGCAATTCAGGAGAGTTTAAGTATTGTTCAACTTAAGTCCTTGCAACTTAACATCCAAGGTTTGAATCCATTTTATATCTTTGCAAGCCTCTTAGTAAGTACATGGTTCTTGTATTGTAAATACATTTGAAACAAAATTCAAGTAACTTTTTCTGTAAATAGGTGATTCAAAAAAGGGGTTTTGTAAGGTAGTGCAAGCAATAAAGTCATTAAGCCACTATGGTCTAATTGAATATCTGGTACTTTTCTAATAGGTACATTATCAAACTTAGATGATTTTTCTTTATTTGTTTATATTGTTGAGTATATTTTATGTATGTTAACTTTTGGTTTGGTGTTAAATAGGTGTATCATGGTTTTCTATGGTGTTTTGGATTGGCTCTATATTTTGGTTTGAATTGCTTTTAGGTTCAATATTTATATGAGGAATATGTGACTATTTGATTTAATTAAAAGGTTCTATATTGGATGGTGTGATATATGTCATTTTCTTTACATAACAAAAAATATTTTCATAAAATTCAACATTTTATGAAGTAATGATTTCCCTATTTTTCAAATCATGAAGTTTAAAACCGTTTGAAGCTTTATTAAAACCTAAGAAAACACATTTGAAAGCTCTTATAGAAAAATTTTTCTTATGGGGTGTAGTACTGTTGGCATAACAAAGGCTTCAAAAAAACATATGTCTTTATTTTGAGGTTCCTTTTAATACAAAATTTCAAAAGGGGTTTTCCAATTAAAAACTTTACTTGGTAAAATGTTGATTATTTCTATTACCATTAAAATTGACTCACTCTAAAAATGGGAGTAATTTAGATTGAAGCATCAAAGCTTTAACAACTTGTAATAAATGTTTATGTTTTCTCTTAACTAGACCATTTTTTTATGGTGAGTAAGCCTAGGTTCTTTGATGAAAAATTCCTTTATCATTAAGAAAACTTTGTAAAACATTGTTGATAAATTCTATGTTATTGTTAGTCCTAATTTTCTTAACTCTTTTCAAAAATTGATTCTCAATCAAAAGAATAAATTCTTTTATAATTTAAGAAATATTTATTTTATCTTTAAGCATAAAAGTCCAAGTGGCTCTTAAAAACTAATTAACTATAGTTAAAAAATTATCTAGCAGTAGTAATAACACTAATAACATAAGGACCTTAAAGATGAAGATGTAAAAGCTTTAGGATTTCTTTAATTTTGATGAAACATTTTTGAAAAGGTTTTCTTTATTGCTTAGAAAAATGACACACATCATATATATCCTTATCTTTTGGTATTGAAATATTGATTCTATTGATATGTGATAATTTATCTTTAAAAACATGACCTAAATGTTGATGCCATAGGAAATACTCATCAAAAGATTGAATACAATGACTACTAATCTAGTCATAAAAGGAACCATTATTCAATTCGTATAACCATTTTTGAGACTAGAAATGGTGATGACTTCATTCTTGGTTAGGTCCTGCAAAAGACATTTATTAATAAAGAAGGTAACAATAATATTTTTATCTTATATGATTTTGATGACATACAAGAGGTTATGTTTAAAAGTAGTATGTGCAATGTGTTTTTTAAGGTTAGTTTTAGGTGTAAAGCAATTGTTGTTAGCCTTGACTTTTCACACTCGTGCAATTTCGGGTTTCTGTTGATTTGGCTAGGATTTAATCCCCGATATTGACCCCGATTATGCACATAGGCCTTTATGTCTTCCTCTGTGTATTCTGGTGCATAGAACGCCTCAGAACAGATGGGGCCCACCATGATGCCTGGCGAGACCCACCATTTATTCTGAGTGTTCTGTGCATACAGAACACACTTCACTATCGCCTACATAGGGCAAAACACTTGAAATGCAAAATATAGCATTTTTTACCCTATGCACTATTTATAATGAATAGTGCATAGGTGGGGCCCACCCAGACACTAGCGGGGCCCGCAGCCCCTAATAACTTATTCTATGTATTCTGTACTTACAGAATACATTTTCCAGTTGCCTTACGCAAGGCATAGCACTCGGCATTGCAAATGCCACTATCGGGGCCCACTACGTTGTGGGGCCCACCTAGGACATTAGTGGGGCCCGTAGCTTCTACTAGTCTATTCTGTGTATTCTGTACTTACAGAATACATTTCATACCTGCCTACGCGTGGTAGGATACACAGAATGCAAAATATTGCATTTTGAACATAGGTCACTATTCACTATGAATAGTATGCAGGCAGGGCCCGCTTTCCGCAATTAACCTATTTTGTCTGTTCTGTACTTACAGAATACATTCCGCTGCTGCCTTACACAAGGCATACCTCGTGGCATCCCGAATGCCACATTTCTAGGCTCACCATGCTGTGGGGCCCGCTAAACACTAATGAGATCCGCTTCCCACTATAGCCCATTTTGATGTATTCTGTACGCACAGAATACATCCTACCTGCTACCTTACTTGAGGAAAAACGCTTGGCATACTATTTGCCACTTTCTAGGCTCTTTTGCGCTGTAGGGCCCATGAGGGTACTATTCATCATGAATAGTACCTATATGGGCCCGCCTCCCAAATTCACTAATTTAAGTGTTCTTGACGCGTAGAACACATTTCCGCTGATACCTACGCGAAAAATAACCTTCTGGCATGCCAAATGCCATTTTGGGCCGAAATAGGGTTGCAAACCCTAAAATGGGCCCATTAGCCAAAACTCGATGTTCGGGGCCGAATTTGAGAAAATTTATAACTGTAAAGTTTCTCAAAACGTCGAATAATGCTTGTTTGACATATGGCTCACATCCTGTTTAGCCCGTATTGAGCGGAGCGCATCGCGATGTGCGTAGCGCATGGCACTATGCGCTACACACATTGCATAGTATCTGCATAAAAAAGATGTTTGGTCAGGAGCCTTCTCGGGACCGAATTTGAAAAAACTTTCTTCTACAAAGTTGTTCCTTACGTTGAATAACGCTTATAGGCTTTGGGACGCATCCCGAAAATGACCACAGTGGGCCCCCACGCGATGGGTCAAAAGGTGATGTGCACCACACATCACCTGATGTGCGCAACACATTGGCAATGTGTGGCGCACATCTCTTCAAATCCGAGCCAAAATTACAAAATTGCCACACCCAAAAATTGCTATATAAATATAGAGCTCGGGTAACATTTTTTGGATCCAAAATTTACTCTCTAAGGGCACCAAAAACTCTGCCAAAATTCCCACTCAATTAATTAGGCCCCTAATTAATTAAATCACTCGGATTTAATGATAAAATTGGTTAGTTTAGGCTCCCTAAACATGGAATCAAGCAAGATCAAGAAGAAAATTCGACCGGAATAAGTCCATCGTGCATTTTAGATCGTGCAATTTGAGTGGAAGAAGGGGTATTACTTAATACCCAGGAAATTATGTATGCAAGGATATTTATGTAATAGGATAGAATTTATTATTCGGTCTGTAATAATTAATTCCCCATATCTCATTTGTATCCCCTAATTTCCTCGATCCCCTTCACCGGCCTTTATTTTTATTCGTATATTTGCCTAAATATACTATGTCATCATGTCACATGACACATGCACATACTATTATGCATGCCATGCATATACTGTATGCCATAACATACTATATTTCGTATGCACATACATATAAATATGCCAATACATGATCCAATATGAGCAATCAATCAATACGCCTTGACATGCATATATGTATATGTTATTATACCATAATGCCATGCCATGATGTATGCCATAATGCATATCATATCGTATGCCATACATATACTATGATGAATACACATTCACATACGCACCACTATACCATGTCATACATATGCCATGCCATTCATCATCCCACATGCCACGCATACGGTATGTCATCCATTTCACATGCCATGGTTACGGTATGTCATTCACTTCACATGCTATACATATAGCATATCATCCATTTAACATGCCATACATATGGTTTGCCATACATGATACCATGTCATGCATATATACAACACTTCACATGTCATGCCACATAACACAAGCACATCTTACTGTACATGTCATGCATATGCTATGTCACGTATCATTTCACATACCACGCATTTGGTATGTCATGCATATAACATGACATGCATATGCCATGTATTATATCATCATACATAATACGCATATGATATATCATTCACATGCCATGCATAAGGTATGTCACTTATTATGCCATGTTATAACATATGCCATGTCATGCATCATTTCACATATCATGCATATGATATACCGTTCATCCTACATACTATGCATACGCATTGCATACGCTATACGCCTAACGCTAAAATGAATCAAAAACGTTAAAATGCCATACGCTATCTGCCATAATATGTGCTTACATATTAGGTTGCCATATCATGCATATGATATGTCATTCATACTCACATGACATGCATATGCCATGTTACTTTTATCGCTATATCACATGACATGCATATGCCATGCCATCTAAATGTCATATAGCTTTATATGTCATTTTACATGCAACTTTGCAACGCCAATTCACATGACTCGCTATCTGCTTACAATTACGCTTGCATGCTTGCCTGTTTAGGACAATTAATCCCAACTAAAATGGTAAAATCGATTTTGGAAACTCATAAAATAGATCTCCACCACCCGAACCCAATCTCTTGAGGGTTTAACTAGCGCTCATTCTATGGGTTGGTTGGACAAATCCGGAACCATCCGGTGGTGACTCCATTGTGACTCTTTCGAGTCCGTATCATTCCCTAAGGGAACCCCTTAGGAAGACTGTGCTTTCACTCCAAGTGCGGTCCCCGGTCCGTGACTTTCACAAGCCTCGCTCTGGGCCCCGGTAAAAATTGTCGCTCACACCTAGTATAGGCCTAGCACCAAATCCAAGCTAAACATTAGCCTAAACGCATAAAAAAAACATCAAAACTCAACTTTCAAAAACTAAAACACAATAAAAATAACCTTCTTAGAAGAAGCTCAAAACTTATGAGAGTCTATGGTAAACATTTCAGTGATTGGTTCACCATAGGAAGCTCTGTAATAGGGATCACATGTTGTATGCTTGGTTAGAGCATGGTTCGGTATTGATTCTAATTCTTGAGATGTTGGTTACATCCTAATTTTGACCATTTTTTAAAGAACTAACAGATTTTAGGTGTGGAGTTGAGAGAAAATAAGTTTTGGGTATGGAGGCAAAGTAATTTGTGAAATGGAAGCTTGGAGGTATATGGATTTTATGTGATGTACGTAGTATGTAGTGCTATGTGCTCCATACATAACAATTTCTGCTAACATGCGTTGGCCTCTATAGTGCTTTGCTAATGTACACTAGGTACTTATAAAGATGTACTCATGGTATTAGGCCTCTCACAAAATTTTTAGAATTTTTAGAGACCATTTTCCCTAGTGACTCTAATTTTCACGACCCACAACATTTGAAAAATCCAAAAAATCAATCAGAATATTGTAGACTGATACTTAAAAATTTAGGTATTTTCTCTAAACCATTTCAATTATAATTTCACTGATAAATTACTTTTCTATGTCTAGTATAGACAAGAAATTGATCTAGCAAACAATCAATTTCAGTCAAACAATTGACTACTGGTCAAGCTATTGACCAGATAATGTCGTATTCTTGTAGTGGGTCCTAAATTCAATCTTTAATGATATTAGACACTTATTTAATGGTAATAGCATTTCATCTAATAGTTGATCACCTTAAGACCAGTAATTGTTCACTTTGATCCATCAGTTGATCACTCAAGTTCCATAGTTGACCATTCGATCCAACAGTGATCGTGAGATCAAGCATTTGACTCTTAAACCTTGGCAACATGCATTTGAACTCATATTTCATAAGATTTTTGAGCCTTGCAGCAAAGCCATCAGTCCCATAGTTGACTTGATTAGCATTAATCACTTTGCCCATGCATCAGGCTCCCAGTAGTAGAATTAGGTTACAAGCCTCAACATGAGCACTACCTGATTAATATTGATCACCTCACCTAAGCACTGGGCTCCCAATAGCAATATTGGGTACTCTCTTCTCCCTAGTGAAGTTGCAAGCCTCAACATAAGCACTACTCGATTAGTATTGATCATTATACTTGAGTACTGGGCTCCCAATGGATTATGTTTTACTCCCCAGTTGGGACTCAAGCCTCAGCATGAGCATTCCATGATCAACATTGATCATCTTGCCCACGTACCAGGCTCTCAGTGAGAATTCCTTAAAGAAGTTACAAGTTTTTGCATGAGCATCTTGACTAAGTTTCCTCAATGGATCACTTCTACATCCTTCGTTGATCTTAATTTTCTGCTGTGAAGTTGCAAGCCTCAATACGAGCATTCTACAAGCCTCAATAACATGAGTATTGGTAAGGTATTTCTCTTGCTTTTGGTGAAAAGTCACGTGGTGATTAGTGATTGTCCCTGAAATGATAGTAGTTTTAATCATTATTTCACTACAAGCATACAGATAATTGTAGTAAGATATCAATCCCACAAGGATTTATTGTCTATCCACCACTACTTAGATTTCCAAATTCATTAATAAGTTGATAAATAAAATTTTATTAATTTTGAAAATTAATAAATATTTTATTTGGATTAAAATTCTTAAAGGATCAATTTAAGTATGATAAAGATTTTATTTTGATTTTTGATTGTTTTATTGTATTTGATTTTAATATGATATATTTTTGATTAAATATGATTTAAATATTTAATATATTGCTAGTTGGATGATAATTTAATTTTGATAAATAATTTATTCAATAAAATCAATACAAAGCTAAATCACATACTTTGAAATGCAAGCCCAACAAGAATTTTAAAAGTAGAAGTTTAAAAGTGAAATTTTAAGGGAGAAAATTTAATTTATTCATTGTAAATGTATGAAAGTATGGATGAATAGTTATTGATGACATGATGATCATTATGGACTAGGCCTAATGTGATTAAGCATATGCATTTTTATATTTTTGGTAAATAAGGTCATCAAGCCTTACCTTATCTTAAACTTTATTGTATTTCTCTTCTCATCTACTCACCCAAAATATAACTTGGGATTTCTATATTTGAAATACATAATTAGATTAAATAGGTTGTAAAAGAAGAAGAAAAAGGAAGCAAAAAGAGCAAAGGAGCAAGGTGTACTAAAAGAAACTCCAAGATAGAATTTATAATATAATATATTTAAATTTCAAATTTTGGGTTGTAATTCATGCATGACTTGAGTTTAACCTAAGTAGTATATCAAGTCTCTGATCATCATGATATAAATTACTTATACATAAATATTTATGATGCATGAGCATGCCTTTGCACGTATGAACTAGAACCATGCATGGTGCATAAGATGCATACACCCGTCTTGTATGTTTAATCACATAAAAGGAAAGAAACCCTTCCAAAGGAGTATTAAATCTAAGGCCTTTCATTTTAAGAATAAGGGTGGAGAGCTTCATTTCATTCTAATTATTAGGCATACCCAAACCTTTTTAGCATGGGGTATACCTAAGTTTTTAAAGTTGCATTAAATTTAAATGAAATATATTATTTATTGAGCATCCATTATTGAGGATTGATGATTTGTTTAACCAATTATAGGGAGCAAGTGTATTCACTAAGATTGACTTGAGCTCAGGTTATTACCAATTACCTATCAAACTAAATATTGCCTTCAAACTAAATATGGTCATTACAAATTTCTAATAATGCCTACGATCTTCATGGACTTGATGAATTATATCTTCCAACCCTATTTGGATTAGTTTTTCATAGTCTTCATCAATGACATATTGGTCTATTCAAGGAACTAGGAAGAGCATGATTGACAATTGAGGATTGTACTACAACTATTAAGAGAAAAACAATTATTTGTAAAGTTTTCCAAGTGTGAGCTTTTATTATCAAAAGTTGCATTTTTAGGACCTTTAATCTCTACTAAAGGTACTTAGGTTAACCTAACTAAAGTGGAGGTAGTAGTGGATTGGAAGTCACCGAGGAATATGAGAAATATTTGGATTTCTAGGCTTGGTCCTAGTAGGACTCTCCATAATAGCTCAATCAATGACCCATTTATTGAAGAAGGATAATAAATGTGAATGGATTGATAAGTGCCATATAAGTTTTAATAGACTCAAATAGATGCTAATAAGAGCTCCGATCTTGAAACTACCAACATCTAGAGAACCATACATCATATATAGCGATGCATCTTTGAATGGGCTTGATTACATGCTGATCCAAGCCCAATCATGACAATTCAAGCCTCATGAATAAAATTACCCCGCACATGAGCTAAAACTAGTTATCATAGTCTTCACCCTTAATATTTGGAGACACTACTTGTATGGTAAAAAGTGTCAAATTTTCATAAACCATAACAACCTTAAGTATGTAGGCACCTAAAAGGAGTTGAATTTGAGATAATAATGTTGGTTAGAACTCATCAAAGATTATGACTGCACCATTGACTACTATCCAGGAAATGTTAATTTGGTAGCGGATACCCTAAGTCAAAAGTCGATGGCATGAATTATGATGTACTCTAAGTGACCATGTTTATAGTTATAAGCCCTGGGATTTTGACTAGAAATAAAGCTAAAAGGTTTAGTAAATTGCCCATATGAAAAGAAAAACCTTTCCTATTGGAATAGATTAAATAATCTCAAGGGAAGGATGATTATTGCATGAATGTGCTAGAGGGAATACAAAATAAGAACTAACCCAACTTCTCTTTGAGGGGCGATGACTTGTTATGCTACAAGGGTAGTGTCGCACCCTAATTTTGGACCGGTCGGATTGATTGGGATGAATCGAGCCTATCTCCTCGTCGTTTTGCCTTCACGGGCATCTCGGTTTGTCCCAGTGCACTCTAGGATTCAAGTTAGGGTTGTCCTGGGGGCATTTTTGTCATTTTGGGTACTTACCCGTACGGGTAAGTTTTGGAAGCGATTCGGGTATGTTCCTTACCCGTACGGGTAAGTAGTTTACCCGTTTCGCTACCTTAACTTACCCGAACGAGTAAGTTCCCTCAGACCTAATTTAACCCTAATTCTACCATTTAGCAGGGGGTTCGCACTTTGAGAGAAAAAACCCTAATCCCGAGTAGCCGTCGGCAGCCGAAAAACGTGATTAAACACTCCAAAAACCTAATTCCAACAATCCTAAACCTCTAGGATTAATCAATTAGCACTAAATCAATAGACTTAGGTTAATTTTAATTTGGAATACTT